>JAOTRA010000036.1:11206018-11221119 GCA_026260255.1 Pseudolaguvia tuberculata | reverse complement strand
CAGAAATTTTATACAAATTTATAAATACATATAAATATATATATATATAAAATATACTCTATTTTTTTTAAAAGTCACCACCAAGTGTAAGAAAAACCAAATATTTAGATGGCATGCAGCCTTTTTGACTTAGCAGTGTCCTGACATACCATAATCCAGACAATTGTATGTATTGTGAGCAGGTACACCCACTCCTCTTTGACTTTCGATAACTCTCTCCTTCCTTTTCTAGGTTCCTCAGTATGAGTCGAGATGGATGGAGGAAGAAAGCCAGTGATGGTGATGGGTGGGGAGGAATGGTAAGAGACCATTGTCAATCTAATGTTTATTCTGGGGGGCCGATGCTAATTAATGTTTCGATTTGATTGCAGGGATAAAAAAAAATTTTTTTGTAAACATTATTTGCATGGAAAAAGGCGCAAACTGTTTTTTTTTTCACCGTCCCGTGATTAGACTCAAACTGAGTATGTTTTCATGCGGTATAGGAGTTTTTAAAAATGTTATGATTTTCAGGCTTTATTTTTAACAATGCAAAATACAGTTAAAAGCAAGGCTAATTAGCATACATTGTCAAAGCGTGCCTTTTCAGTCAATTGTGAATGCGTTATTTAAAGGTTTCCTTCCATCAATTGATGGCTTCTTTAATATTCGACTGAATCGACAGGTTTTTGGCGGGAGGCAGCAGGACGAGGTTGCCTCCGTATGTTGGGCTTTTCTGTCTTTTGTCTGTTTATGGCTTCCGACAAAACTCCAGAATTTGCCGTTGCCATGGCAACTTGGGGCCGCTGTGCCAGTAGGCTTGCGCCTCCAAGCTTGTTGAATGTGTGAGGTTTAATCAGACACTAGGCAGCCAGACACTGCCCAGTTTTTTCATTGTGTGCATTTCTGTCTGATTCAGACCGTTTCAGAAGCTGCCTATAGGTTTCCTTCATCAAATGAGATGTCTCCGTTTATTTGTACGAGTAGGGCATTTATAACAGTTGTGTGTCTGTGTGTGTGTGTGTGTGTGTGTGTGTGTGTGTGCGCACATGCATCTGCATGTGTGTCTGCGTGTGTGTATAGGGGGGCTACATGGCTGCTAAGGTCAGTAAGTTGGAGGAGCAGTTTATGAGAGATGCTCCCAGAGAGAAAGAAAAACAGGGGACCTCGTCTACAATCTTCAGTGGGGTGGCTATTCATGTTAACGGATACACAGGTCAGATTACACTCTGTTCACCTTTGCTAGCACCTGTTGTACAGTTGCATCATGAAAAGGAAATAAACTTCAAAATAGCATTTTTATCTTTTTATTTATTTTTTCATGATTGAAGAAATCTGCAAACATACCTACAAATCACTTCAGATCCTTCAAGGTCCTTTTGCTAATTATTCTGCAAAAAAAATCTAGCTGGACAGTTTGCCAGTCCATCTCAGGGCCACATATAGACAATCAACCATTCACACACATTCACTCCTATGGGCAATTTAGAATCATCAATTGACCTGTTTTTGGACTGTGGGAGGAAACCCATGCAAGCGCAGTGAGAACATGCAAACTCCGCTCAGAAAGATCCCTGTCTCGGGAATCAAACCTGGGACCTTCTTGTTTTGAGGTGACCGAGCTAACCACTACGCCACCATGCCGTCTCGACTGTAGATATCTATACCATAATAGCACATAAATTCTCAAGATGAATAAAAAAAGTCACATGCAGATGAAGTGACCATGCAGCTTTTTTAATGTTGCTGCAGCGTTTTGGCAGCCTCTCTGGAAAACCTATTGTTTTTCCATTTACCTACACCTTATAAATAAATTCTGATAAATTCCTATCAAATTGTCCGTTTATTGCAAACCATTCCAATATGCACATTTGTGATATTTTAATCATTTCAATATATTGTGCAGCCTTTGTCAATAGCCGTTGATTAAACAAAATTTTTTTTTGTTTGTAGTTAATCAGAATGATTTTATTAATAAGATGTCTATTTTTGTACATTGATTAAAACATTGATTTCTTGTGCAGAGCCCAGTGCAGACGAATTGCGCAAGTTAATGATGCTACATGGAGGACAGTTTCATGTGTATTACTCGCATTCCAAAACTACACATATCATCGCTACCAATTTGCCTAATTTTAAAATAAAGGAACTAAGAGGGGAGAAAGTAGTACGGCCAGAGTGGATCACTGACAGGTGTGCGTTTGTGAATTTGTGTGTGTACATGTGTGTAAGTTATTAGTTATGATTCTTATAATGCCTTTGTTCTAAGGCATGTGTAAAGCATTTTTATAATTGTTTTAGCATAAAGGCAGGAAGACAACTCTCATATCTGCAGTATCAGCTATATGCAAAGCAGAAGGGCCTAAACTTTACCAGTATTCGTCCTCGGCAAGTGCAGGAGCAAAGCGGGGCCGTTCATGAGTCATCCCATTTCAATCTGAATCTACCACAACCAGGAAACCTCCATAATTCCCCAAATACAGCTGTCACAGTCCCTCAGTCAGCATCATCCAAACCTACTGTGGAAATCAATCCTCAGATTCTAAACAGACTGTAAGTTCTTACAGTATCATGTGTAATGTTTTTGCTTCAATTTACCTTTTGTCTGGTTTTATTCTGTTTTTATTTTGTAAAGGTTCTGTCCTCGCCTCTTTTTGCTTTTCTATAGGAATGGCTCTCATATCGGGGTCTCTAAAGAGCAAGGCCCAAAACTAAATGGGGTTCATGATGGGCATACTTGTAAAATATCTAATAAAGATCTGCAGAAGAGCGGTTATGATCATCCTCCGAATGGTGCCTTAAAAAAACAAGATAATGCATCTTGTTCAAAATTTACATGTCACGGAGGAGAATACAGGTGGCTTCAACCAAAAGCGCAAGAAACTGAGACAACTAGTTGTCCTCCTTCTACTGTTCTTGAGCCTGACCTAACAGCATTCATAGCTAGCACCTCAGTAGAAGCCAGCCCATCAGTGGCCACTCTTCATAAGCGCATCTCTAATTCATCAAGGCTTTCAGAGAAAACTTCAGCAGGAATCGCAGCTCTTCAGGAAAAGCAAAGAGATGCAGAAAGGCGGCTTGGTCAGGATCTGAGTAGCCGAGTTAAACTGAATGGAAGTCATCATACCATACCATCTGTCACCCTACCAGCTAAACAGTCAGCACAAGGTCCAGAGACTGGGATTATCTCAGAGTTTTTCTCTCACTCACGTCTTCATCATATATCCACATGGCGAAGTGAGTTCTCCGAGTATGTGAATACCCTTCAGAGCAAGCGACTGGCTACTGGGGGTGCTGTGTTTCCTGGAAAAGATAAGTTGAAGAAGCTTAAAACGGACCACTGTGCAGGTAATGCTATTGATTTTTACCAGGCATCTTTTTTTTGGAAATAAGTTGTAATTGTGAGATATTAATATGTTCATTATTCTTAGAAATTTTTACTTATTTGGTTTGATATATCATCAGTTTCTTTGCCTGCATTAGTCTTGAACGGACACACCTCCCACTGTCCAGCTAGAGCTTAATCATAGGTTGGAGGCTAGAACCCATCGCTCTTTGCACTGCAGTGAATTCGTACAATAACAACCATCATGTCTTATAGACATGTACAGAAATACTTCACACTGCTATTTCTGCAGGAAAAGCTAGCAGAATATGGCTAAAATAATTAGTCAACATTATCAACAACAAAAATTGTCAACAAATTCTTTTGTTGTGGAATTGACATTTTTTTTACTCGTCATCGTGTAAGAATCTTCAATAGTGTTGTGTAAGATGGCTTAATTTCTTAATGCCAACAATGTACAGTATATTTCAAAATAAACCTCCCGTTAGTGTTAGTCACAGCGGATCACACACGTGATTTGCACATTTGACTTGACGCGTCTTTACGCTGGATGCCCTTCCTAATGCAACTCTCCCATTTATCCGTGCTTGGGATTGGCACTAAGGATGCACTGGTTTGTGCAATCCTAATAACTGGGTCGAAAATGCAAACTCTGCACAGAAAGACCCCCGATTCGGGAATCAAACCCAGGACCTTCTTGTTGCGAGGCAACCATGCTAATCACTATGCCACCGTCCCACCCCTACCGGTGAATTGGCTCCCTACCACAATTACATATGAAAAGCAGTGACCCTTTCAGTTTTTGATATAATTTGGTTTTCAGATTTCATTTAGTTCTTTATTAAATAAAGCTAGCTGATCTAAAAACAATTGACTAATTGCAAAATTTGAAGACAACTGAATAGTTAGTAATATAATTGCCGCCCAATTATCTGATATGATTAATCAACTATTGAAATGATTATTTGTTTCAGTCCAACATGACAGTTGTCAAATGCACTGGAAAAACCTTGCACTGCTGGGGTTCATTTTATAGACACATTGAGTCATCATTTCAGGTCCATCATATACTATTATAGATTCTGCAGGTTTGTTTAAATAAGAGAAACTAAATGACAGCATGTGGAAAACCTAAGGTTTATTTCTAATTCTTATTGCCTTTATGGTCAGGTATGTACATGTGATCTCTTGTTTGCTCTTATGTGATATTAGTGTGATGATCTGTTTTAATCCATATATTTTTCTCTAGGTACCTCATTTATGCCTGCTCCTCAATTCTATCAGTCCTGTATTCTGCATGTAGACATGGACTGTTTTTTTGCATCGGTGGGAATTAGGCATCGACCTGAATTGAGAGGTGACTATCACACAACGGAAAACAGATCTAACAGTGGTTCTGCTGATTGCGCTATTCCTTTTTGCATTCAGAACATATTTCATGTGTCTATCCAGGAAAACCTGTGGCTGTGACGAGTAATCGTGGCTGTGGGCTTGTTGCTCAGCGTCCTGGTGCCAACCCCCATCTAGAGTTCCAGTACTATCAGAGGAAGCGGAACCAGCACAATGCAGGTAATTCTGTTTCTATCAGAGCATAAAATATCAAAGGTAATACATCTATGTATTTATTTGTAAATGTTTTGTTATAAGGCTATAGCACAAAACATGCTCTCATAACATTCTAATTGTAGATTTAGTTTTTAAACAGATCTTCATAGAATAAAAGAATTAAGAGAATTTCTTCCTTGCTCAAAAAACCTGCTATTCTTGTTTGAGAGTTAAGGGGAATATGTGGAAATGACCAGAAATACCATATTCTCGGTGCACTAAAAATCCTTTCATTTTTTTTTTTTTTTTAATCTACAGTGTGCCTTATAATCTGGTGCACCTTATATATTAATTAATTCTTGTTGTGCTTATTGGCTTTGAAGCGATTTTCTGTAGTACTAGGTGCTCAAAAATCTGCCAGTTGTTGTTGTTATTATTACTGTTATAACTATTTTCTGTTTAACTTTCCTAGATATACTTATCCGCACACACACAGACACTAATTCACTCACTGATTCACTCTCAGACATGACGATGGTAGAAAAATAAATAAATAAAATGAAACAAATTCCCTTTATACTGATGTCTGATGAAGAAAACTAGCAAGTTTATGTGGTACAAGATGCTCAAAAATCTGTCAAAATAGTGCATTATAATCCAGTCCAGCTTATAGACAATACGGTACGTGGAAATTGACAGGAATATAGGTCCCGAATTCGATTCCTGAGCCAGGGATGTTTCTCCCTGTGCTTTTGTGGGTTTCCTTTGGGTACTCCGGTTTCCTCCCACAGTTCAGAAACATCTAGATTTTCTAAATTGCCCATAGGAGTGAATGTGTGTGAGTGGTTGTCTCTGTGTGCCCTGCGATGGACTAGCAACCTGTCTAGGGTGTACCCCATGCCTCTTGCCCTATGTGAGCTAGGGATAGGCTCCAGCAGACCCCCATGACAACGAATTAGGGAATAAGTGGGTAAGAAGATGAATGAATGATATAGAAGTTGACAGGAATACATTCAAATTAATGGAAAGATATGGGATGAAACTGGGGTTACATAATTACAGATTCACCTCTTATTGCATCAACACAACAATGCAGGGCTGCAAGACCACACCTGCACTGTGAACACTCACTGATGATTTATTTTTTTTTCATGACCAGACCCATGTAAAGTTTGCCAAATTTGCTAAATAAGTCACTTAAATTGCCTTAAAAGTCTGTACATTCCAGTGAATTCTTGTTAAATTTCCAGCTTTGTTTTGCCACCTGCTTTCTAATAACAAACAGGTGATGACATTGAGCTGACCCCTTCACCAGAGACAGAGGAGACGGGCAGTAACAGAGTGGAGCATGACCAGGCTGCTCTCTCTATGGCAGAAATTGCTTCTTGTAGCTACGAGGCCAGGTACTCTAAAATATTCCTCTCTGAGAAATCAGAAACTATAACGACCACAACTGCACATTTTATTTTATTGTCAATTCCTTATTGCCTCTGTATGAAGATGCAAATATGTCATTACAGGCAGGCTGGTGTTAGAAACGGAATGTTTTTCGGTCAGGCTAAAAAGCTGTGTCCCGAGCTGCAATCGGTTCCTTATGATTTCTGTGCATACAAAGAGGTGGCCCTGGCAATGTATGAAACGCTGGCCAGGTACTCAGCGCTGTAATATATCCTGTTCATTTACAGTCAGATAAACCTACTGTAGTTCTAAATATCTTACTCAATACATGTCCACTGTTTCTGTAGTTATACATATAACATTGAGGCTTTAAGTTGTGACGAGGCCTTAGTGGATGCCACGTCCCTTCTGAAGGAACTAGGCATCACCCCTGATGAGCTAGCCGCTGCTATTCGCTTTGATGTGTGGGAGAAAACTGGCTGTTGCGCCTCTATTGGAATAAGTGAGATCTGTTTTTAACTAATGAGAATTCAAATGCTTATTAGCTATGTGCTAATAATAATGTTTTAATAATATTTATTTATGTCTCTCATCAGGCTCCAATATCCTCTTGGCTAGGATGGCAACTCGGAAAGCCAAACCAAATGGACAATATTTTCTCAGACCAGAGGAGGTGGACGACTTTATCAGAGACCAGTCTGTCACAAGTCTGCCTGGTAAATACACTGCAAACATGTGAATTACCTTCATGCATGTTATACCTATTCATGATACAGAGTAATGCATTGTTTGGTATGTGTGTAGGTGTGGGGCGCTCTATGAGCAATAAACTAGCCTCTCTTGGTGTAACTACATGTGGGGATCTGCAGCAATTGTCTATAGTGCGTCTTCAAAAGGAGTTCGGCCCTCGAACAGGACAAACACTCTTTCGCTTCTGCAGAGGACTGGATGACCGACCTGTACGCAGCGAAAAAGAAAGAAAGTCCGTGTCTGCTGAGATGAATTACAACATCCGCTTTACGAATGTGAGCTCACATGAGACAATCTGGCTTTTAACATGTTTTTCTCCGATTTTCCTATATTATTATGTTTCATCAAAAGTGTATCCCTTAGTTTCAGTTCCAAATATATATACAGCTGTTGTGCTAGTGTAGACAACTTTTATAACAACTTCTATATATTCATTTCCTTTAGGTCGAAGAAGCAGAAACCTTTCTTACTAACCTCTCTTTGGAGGTACAGAAGAGATTACAGGGGGCAGGACTTAGGGGTCGCAGAATTACCTTAAAAGTTATGATGCGTAAAGCAGGGGCTCCTGTAGAGCCTGCCAAGTACGGAGGACATGGTATCTGTGACAATTTTGCAAGGTAGTCTAAAAAAAACCTTCAAATTGTTTACAGTTTATATGCTATTCTGTGTTTATTTTTTGTCTTTGTTTGCTTTAGAGTGTTAGTGTCTGTATGAATCACTGCTCTGTTTCTGCAGGTCTGTATTACTACCTCATCCCACAGACTGCGGGCAGCTCATAGCAACCGAGGTCATTAAGCTTTTCCATGCCATGAAGCTTGCTGTTATAGACATGAGAGGAGTGGGACTGCAGGTGCACCTGCTGGAGAGCTCACACTCGGATGCTGGCCCATCCCGCTCCGGCAATATCAGAGAATTGCTCATAAGCAGACGGCCCACTCGCAACCATAGCAAAGACAGTGGAAAAGCAGGTCTGGCTGCTGTGAGCATATTAATACTGTATGTCTTTTATTTGTGATCAAGTCTCTAAGAATGTCATTAATTTTTGACTTTAAATTCAATCTTCTTTTAGATCATTTGACTAGAGTTTCTTCCACTCAAAAAGAGATTTCCTCTCCCAGCACATCCTTCAGTACTTTTTTAGATTCAATGCCTGGGACAAGTAAAGGTGGACCTTCTGCCATACACTCCTGCCGACACTCTCGAGCAGATGTCACCTTCAGTGTTGATGTCCCACCTCCCTCTCAGGTTCAAACATCATCTTTTGGTTGAAGATTATTTTGATAGAGTAATATTCTTAACAGTTCATCCAATTAACAGTTCACAAGAACTCTCAATACTCTGTCTTGCTTTTCTCAGGTGGATCAGTCCGTGCTAAATGCTTTACCTCCAGAATTGCGAGAGCAGGTAGAGCAAGCATGGAACCATAAACAGGTACCAGATGCAGCACCCTCTGTTCTGCTTCACCTCCCTGACCAGCATGGACAAACAGGAAGCACAGACATTATACTGGAACTGCCTGACTTCTCCCAGGTATCTTTTATTTTAAATTAAGGATGGCCATTTGATTATATCTCTTTAAACGTTTAAATTAGTTATTTTGATTATTTGCTAGGCAGACGTTGCACTTAGGATGTTTGGAGTGAGGGAGACTAGGTTGAGATGGTTTGGACATATGCAGAGGAGAGACATGCAGTATATCGGTAGAAGAATGCTGAGGATGGAGGTGGCGGGCAGGAGGAAAAGAGGAAGACCAAAGAGGAGGTTGATTGATGTGTTGTGGGAAGAGATACAGGTAGTTGGGGTGAATGAGGCAGATATCGAGGACAGGGTAGTGTAGAGAAGAGTGATTCGCTGTGGCGACGCCTAACAAGGGCAGCCGAAAGGAGACTAAGAGGAAGATTTTCCAATATTCATTTATTCATCTCCTTACCAGCTTATTCGCTAATTTTGGGGTAACGGGGGTTTGCTGGTGCCTATCGCAGCGCACAGGGCGAGAGGCAGGGGTACACCCTGGAAAGATCAGCAGTCCATCACAGGGCCACACATAGACAAACAACCATTCACACACACATTCAATCGACCTAATCTGCATGTTTTTGGACTGTGGGAGGAAACCGGAGTACGCAGAGGAAATCCACGCGAGCGCAGGGAGAACATGCAAACTCAGCACAGAAAGTTCCCTGGCCTGGAAATCAAACCCGGGACGTTCTTGTTGTGAGACGACCATGCTAACCACCGCGCCGTCCTTTGCTAATATCAAATATTAACATTAAATTTTGCAATGCATTTTTAATGAAAGTCACGAAGTAAATCAACCCCAAAGCATGGCTTGAAAAATCACTTTTTTTTTTTTTATTCAGGCAAACCCCTGAAAAGTGCTACCAGAATTTTTGTGAGTGGCTTTCATTAAAAATGCAATGCATGTTCAGTGTTTTTGGGTTTTTGTTTTGCAATAGAATTGACTGCAAATTGGCACAATGCATGCTTTAAAAAGTTTACCTGCACAAGATCAACAGGAAAATGCTTTATATAATGTGTTGCTATACTGTATTTTCATCTGTAAAAGAGAGACATGGCATAGTAGCACATCTTTGAAATAAAAAAAACAACAACAGTAGTTCATGTCAAATATTTGTTACATTCTGGTAGAACACTTAAGTAAGTCTTAATGATAAATTAATAATCATTGATTAATCATACCCATCCATCATTAGGATTTCATATTTAAATTGGATGCATAATGTGGAAAAACATTACACACCTGATTTTGTATACAGTAAATATTTTATTTTAACCATTTGGCTTCTCCAGGTCGATCCAGATGTATTTGCAGCATTACCCAGAGAATTACAGGAGGAGCTACACTTTGCTTACAGACGCCGAGAGAATGCTCAGGTTCAAGGTATTGTAAGAAAAAGAAAAAAAGTATTTATAGTAGTTTATGCTACTATAATCCTACTCTTCATTTTTCTCAATTCTACTAGTAGCTGAGCAGAGGAACCCACTCCTTCACCTGAAGCAGACTGCAATCAGCAAAACAAAGCGGCGCTACAAGAGCAAAAATGTCAGTCCCATCAAGAAAGGTGCTAATACATCAAAAAGACTTCTCCAAGGGAACATTCCTGCAAAATCCAGCCCCTCCAAAACAATCCCACTCTTACTAAAAGGCAAAAAACCTCTCACTGGCGTCAAGGTAGAGTTACACTTGCACTGACGCTTTCTCACTTTAACGTCTCAGTCTACTCTAATTTTGTGCTAAACCCTTTTTTTTTTTTTAAACTAATAAAGTTTAGGCTGATGCAGAACTGCCTGATTTATTTATGCAGTTGTGTAACTATGGAATATAGTCTGCATTTTTACAAATTTTTTGAATAATCCGAATGTCTATCATTAGATGGAAAAGGAACCTGCTTCGTCCTCTTCGAGCTTTCCAATCCCTGAGGAACTACCCAAATGCTCTCCTCGTCCTGTCCCTACCTTAGCTGGAGCGTTTGAACTCTCAGATGTTCGAGTCCTACTGCAGGAATGGGTTACTACCATTTCAGGTAAAGCAACTGATTTTCTAGTTGTAAAATGTACACATTTTACAAATTTACTACATTTACTGGTCATCATTTCTGAGCCTAATTTACATTGACTGTACCTTGGAAATGTGTCATTTCCTATGAACTTTTTCACATTTTGTCACCTTACAGCCACAAACATGAATGATTTTTATTGAGATTTTATGGAATAAACTAACACAACGTAGTGCATAATTGTTTGGTAGAATGAGTGATACATTTTAAGTCTTGCCACAGATGCTCATTGAGATATAGGTCTGGACTTTAAATGTGCCATTCTTACACATGAATATTCTCCAAAATGTTTTTTACTAGGTTGCCCCGTATTTAGTTCATCATCCTATCAACTCAGACCGGCTTCCCTGTGCCTGCTAAAGAAAAGCACACATAGCACTTTGCATTCAGGTGCAAATCTTCTCTGATTGTCTACAAATAAGACTTTTGATGTCTTTCTTTAAACAACTACTTTCTTCTTGTTATTCTTCCACAAAGGCCAGATTTGTGGAATACATGACTTATTAGAGTCCTGCGGATAGATTCTTTCAGCTGACCTTTGGATTTTTGAATCTGATCCAGAGTGACTGTGTCTCTTAGATGCTTCTCTGACCAGTGCTCTCCTAGCTCAGTCTGTCAGTTTAAGTGGACGACCATGTCTTAGATTTTCAGTTGGTAGGTTTGAAATACTTTTTCCATTTTTGGAACAGTGATTCTTGACATCTTCAAAGCTTGAGATTTTTTTTAGAGCCTAACCCTGCTTTCTCCACAACTTAACATTCCTGACTCACTAACATGAGTGTCTTCATGATGCTGTTTATTCATTAGTGTTCTCGAACAAACTGCTGAGGTGTTCACAGAACTGGTGTATTTATACAGAGACGAAATTCCACACATATGGCTTTATTAAGTAATTAAGGGACTTCTGAAGACCATTGATTGCACTGGATTTTATTTAGGGGTATCGGAGTACACGGCACATCAGATTTTTATTTGCATTCAATTTTGAAAACTGCATATCCTTTTCATTTTACTTCACAATGATGTGCTACTTTGTGTTGGTCTGTCACCTCAGTAAAATACATTTAAGATTGTGGTTATAAGGTGATAAAGGTTGGAAAAAATTTTCAAGGCACTGTGTGTGTTTGCGCCATTTGTTATTCGATCTTATCCAGAATGATTTTACATTTATCACCTTTTCTACAACTGAGCAATTAACACGGTTTTTAACACCCTGTAGAACCTATGGAAGAGGACATTCTACAGGTGGTAAAGTATTGCACAGAACTAATAGAGGACAAAGACCTGGAAAAACTTGATCTGGTCATCAAATACATGAAGAGGTGAACATGTTTTATTTTCTCAGGCATCTGATAAACCACTGATTTATCTTCTTTTTTTTTTTTTCTCCAATCTAAATTTGGCTTGGTATATGGTTACCAATGTTTTTTTCCCCTTATTAGGTTGATGCAGCAGTCAGTGGAGTCTGTGTGGAGTATGGCCTTTGAATTTATACTGGACAATGTGCAGGTGGTGGTGCAACAAACCTATGGTAGCACCCTAAAAATCACATAGGAGCATTTGTGAGGTATGTTGGTGCTTCTGACACTGTGAACGCTCGAACCTGCTCTCTCGTTCGGAGATTATAGAGGCAATACTCAACACTGGCAGCTGCTTCCTTTTTATCTAATGACTGCACTCTAGCTTTTGGATGAAGCCTATTCTCCCAGGACTCCAGAGGTTTGGACAACCACATTTCCAACAACAATTTGCATTGTTTATTTTTGTAATGAGACAACACATGACATGGCTATTAAATCATTAGAAGTTTGAGACCTGTGTGAGTACAGATGGATACCATGTCTTAGCCTGGTTGTAATGAGTAACTCTTCAAAAAAAAACTAATCTGATGTCCACGTGCCACTTCAGAGGAATTACTGAAAGTTTAGCCCTGGTTGTTCTAATCTTGTTGTACAGAGATTGCTCTACTTATGCCAGAATTATATGGCAGACATGGTAGTTAAACGAATGAGGAGTGAGACGTTTTTCCTTTAATACACAAGTTTGATGAAAAAAGCAAACATTTTGTAACTCATAAGTGCCAGATTTTGAAAGTATATTATGTACATGTATGTAGATAATATTTCTAAATAATTTTTTTTTTATTTGTGTATACAATGTTTACAGCAATTTGTCATTTGTAAAAAAAAAAAAAAAAAAAAAATCATGAGAAATGAAGACTAATATAAACGTAATATATCAGTTGCCAAAGCCTTTTTCTAAATTTTAAACGATTTAATCATGTTTCTGTGTGATCGGTTTGGGTATCGATGCTTTCAGTAACTTGTAATGGAGCAAATCTTGAATTTGTGTTTTGAAAAGAATTGTGATCATTTCTTTGACAAGAGATAATAATTTGCTCCTAGAGCACTTGTATTCTTTTATTCTGCCACGAGTATAAATAATGGAAGGCCTGAAAATCTTGTTGGTCAGCAAAATCTGTCTCAAATGACTGACCGGTGCCTGAAGACCTGAAGCTGTGAGACCGTTTGTATGGGTTTTTTTTAAAGTATTTAATAAACTTGGATATTTGCTCTTATTAATTCCTGCACTTTTTTCAATTCAGCCATTGCATTACTTTTGGTAATGTCTGATTTGCTGCGCAAAGCCTTCTCCAGCACATCCCAAAGATTCTCTATGGTTTAAGGTCTGGACAATCCACATGTGAAAATGATGTCTCATCCTCCCTGAACAACTCTTTCTCAATTTGAGCCTGATGAATTCTAGCATTGTCATCTTGGAATATGGCAGTGCCATCTGTGAAGAAGAAAATCCATTGATTTGAATAACCTGGTCATTCAGTATATTCAGATAGTCAGCTGACCTCGTTCTTTGAGCACATCCTGTTGCTGAACCTGACTAACTGCAACAACCCCAGATCTTATGCTTAGTTAAGTCCAGTTTTTATGAGATTAGGGAGATCTATAGAGAGAGGGGGTGGTCAGAAACCCAAACTGGGATTTGAACCCTCGTTGCTGAAGTCTGGGCCTTAACCCAGTACGCCACAGCACAGGCCAGCCGGAAAGCAAGAATTTGTAAGTTCCCCTCGAAATGATGTACAAAGTAAAGCATTTCTTGAGTTAGTAGGGCTTAAACTAACCTTACTAAAAACGATATAGTAAATATAACTTTAAAAAGGAGTTTGATTAATGAGTAAACATTAATTAATTATATTATACATTCCCTAATCACAAATAGACTTAAACTATAGACTTTCTTCTATATATAATATATAACTACACTGTGGTTAGCGCTTATTGGCTTGCTTGTTCTGTTGCAAAGCTAATGCTTTTCTATTTATACTTATTAGTCAGAACATGTGTTAACTTTAAAGACATGTGCATAACATACAACATAACCTACAAAACAATAATTTCTTTAATAATTTGCAGAGGTAGAAAGTTTTGTAGCGCAAGCCAAACAGTTGGAGCACTGATACTCCACTTAGAGCTCAAAAAATCCAAAACATCACAAAACTTCCACAAAAAAAACATCTGTGGGTGGACGCATTGCTAAGTAAAACCTTTTTTTTTGTTTCTCATTGCTGTTATTTATAAAGAGTACATTGAGAGTGTGGTGGAGGTGAAGAGGATAATGAACGTGAGCCTGAAAGGTTGTGATGGCAAATATCATCAGTGCTTATGATGTAGTGCTTACAAGTAGGTTGTGAAAATGGAGGAAAAGGAAAGATTCTGGAGTGAGTTAGATGAAGTGGTGGAGAGCTAGGCATGAAAGATTGGTGAAAGGCCCAGATTTAAATGGTCATGTTGGTGAAGGGAATAGAATTGATGAGGTGATGGGTAGGTATGGCCCTAAGGAGAGGGAACACATATTAAGAAGAAGGAAGAGCATAGGGTGATATATAAGAGTGGAAGACGTTGCACACAGGTGGACTTTATTTTGTGTAGGAGAGGTAATCTGAAAGAGATTAGAGGTGGTGGCAGGGGATAGTGTAGCTAAACAGAATAGGATGGTGGTCTGTAGGATGGCTTTGGAGGTTAGGAAAAAGAGGAAGAGAGAGAGGACATAGAAGAGAATAAGATGGTGGAAGCTGAAAGAGGAAGACTAATGTGAGATTCAGGGAGGAGGTCAGTCAGGGGCTCGGTGGTGGTGAAGTTTGTTGAATGATTGGGCAACGACTGTAGAAGTAAAAGGAGACAGTTAGGAACGTACTGGGTGTGACCTGGAAAGGGAAAGGAAGACAAAGAGACCTGGTGGTGGAATGAGGAAGTGCAGGAAAGTATAAGGAGAAAGAAGTTGGCGAAACAGAATTAGTTTAGAATTATTAAGGCAGAAGTGAGAGCAGCTATTAAGAGGATGAAGAGTGGAAAGTCGGCTGGACCAGATGACATTCCAGTAGAAGCGTGGAGATGTTTAGGAGAGATGACCGTGGAGTTTCTGACTGAACTGTTTAACAGGATTTTGGAAGGTGAGAGAATGCCTGAGGAATGGAGAAGGAGTGTTCT
>JAOTRA010000036.1:11175701-11189615 GCA_026260255.1 Pseudolaguvia tuberculata | reverse complement strand
ACGCTGGATGCCCTTCCTAACGCAACCCTCCCCATTTATCCGGGCTTGGGGCCGGCACTAAGAATGCACTGGCTTGTTCAACCCTAATGGCTGGGTTAGGCATGTTTAGTTTGATTACTGATTTTAAAATGCCCATGAGTAAGTGTGAATGTGTGTGTGTGTGGTTTGTTTACGTAGATTCGATAATGGTTGGATTATAAAGATCGGCAGAGGGCTTGATTATTTCAAGAAATCTAAGGTAAGACATGTGTGGTGAAGTGGTGACTCAGTGGTTAAGAAGTCGGTTGTGTGTTAATATCCAGAATCACTGGAACAGCAGTCAAACAAAATGAGCCCCTGAGCAAGGCTCTTAACGTTCAACTGCTCAATTAGATAAAAAATAAAGATAAATGTAAGTCACGCTAGATCATTTTAATTGTTTTTTTTCTGCTGTATTTTTTGTATTTTTTTAAGGGTCGTTTCTCCATTGGCTACTGCGATTATGACTTGAGAGAATGTCATGAGACCACAGTGGATATCTTTCATACAAAGCACACCAGAAAGACATAACCTGAAATGTGTTATATATAATATATAATTAAGCCATTTTGTACTCTGCTAAAACTTTGGGTTATTTCTGTTTTTCAGCTTTAATCTGTTGAGAAAGTGTCATTTATATGAACATTGCACATTGCTAGCCAATACACTGTTATTTCTCTGACCATGCTGTGCAATTAATATGAGGGTGGGATACGTGGTGTCTTTTAATATGTTACAAATGACTAAACAGGTTTTTTTTTAATTATTATTAAATATTCTGTAAATAACATATATGCCAAGAACAATATCTGTATAATTTCTCTTTTGTTTTTTATTACTACTTACAAGGTGATATGTTTTATATTATGCGATGCAATTTGAATACATTGTCTGTAATAAATAATAAAAGGAGGAAATTGAAGCAGTAAGTGTATAAGGGAAAAACATTGCTTAAGGACATCTGGGTCCTTACTGTATATCCACATGGACTCAACAAATTTTATGGTACTGCAGAAGGCATGGTTGATTGGTGGTTCGATGTGACCTTAGATTCCCTATCCCATATTCCTTATCCGGTATAAGTGCTGGAGACATTGAAATAGATAGATGATGCCGTGTTTGAGTTGATCTCACCCTTACGACACCTTCTGCTCTGAACACAGGGCTTATCCTTATTCACATAAAAAATAATGGAGATGATAATTGATGGTGACATGGGTGTACCACTGCCTCTTGCCCTATGTGAGCTGGGATAGGCACCAGCAGACCCCATAGGGAATAAGCAGGTAAGAAGATAAATGAATTAAACTTTTATTACATTATATTAGGAAGATGGATGGATGGATGGATGGATGAATATATAATAAATTGTATTACAGTTAAAAAACATTAACTATAAGAGCCAAAATGTCAAACTGTAACCATTTCACTTTTCACTACATCTATGATAAGGATGAACATGTACAAATTTATAATAAGTTTGATCTAGTGAATTATACATTAATTGTATATTTAGAAATGAGTTAATTAGAGGGACGGTGCATGTAGGATGTTTTGGAGACAAGTTTTGGAAACAACTCTGAGAGAGGCTAGGTTGAGATTGTTTGGAAATGTGCAGAGGAGGGACATGCAGTATTTTGGTAGAAGGATTGAGGATAGAGGTGCCGGGCAGGGGTAAAAGAGGAAGAGGTTTATGGAGGTGGTGAGGAAAGACATGCATGTAGTTGGGGTGAAAGAGGCAGATGTAGTGTGGAGAAGGGCGATCCGTTGTGGCGAACCTAACGAGAGCAGCCGAAAGGAGAGGAAGATACCTTAATTATATATTCAATTTGTTTCTTAATGCGCAAGACAATGGACAATGATTTCAGACAATGATTTCTGTCAATATTATTTTTGTCACCTCCCAATAATTGTTTTCCCATAATAAAGGAAAAGTTCATTCATCTTCTTACCCGCTTATTCCCGAATCCGGAGTCACTGGGGTCTGCTGCGCCTATCCCAGCACACATAGGGCGAGAGGCGGGGGGTAAGAAGGAAAAAAGGAAAAAAAATAAAATATAATAATATATATAATAAAATTCTTCTATCATTTGTCGCCATCTAGTGGTCAACAAAGTTAAGAAACACCATTTTAATACGGGACGGTGTGTTGTGGGTGGGATTTGCAAAGCCACGACTCGTTCTGATTGGCTGTCTTTCAGAAACAGCTGGACACGCTCTGGTTCACTGATGCAGCGGTGGTGAGACGCTCTGAAACCCGGAGTAAAAGGATACAGACTTTGGATAGTAGTTCGGTTAAAGTGAACAAACGTGAGTAGTTCAAAAATAATTTCTGATTATTTACTAATTGAGTTTAATGACAAATACAAAAGGTAACATGTAGGATGAAGATCAATAATTCTATTCAACAGTATAGTAACTCCTTTTTATAGATTAAAAGCCAAACACGTTTGGTTTGATCATCTTTTTCGATTTCCGGGAATTAAAGACTAGTGTATAGAATTATAACATCAATTTCCATATAAGTGTTTTATTACTGTGATCATTAAATGTTCAGTTTGAGTAGAACAACCCTGGAAGAGGAGGATTATATCTGTGCATCACCCTTAATCTCAGCAAATCCTGATTTTTTTTACATTATTTTGGATTTTAATTATTTAATAATCTTGTTCAAGGGCACTAAAAAAGAAGGGGGGAAACGATATTGTCTTGATATTAGAATATATACACCAGTTAAATGTAAATCAAATGTGTTTGTCGAATTGTGGCAAATCTTTTGTTTTTGATATCACAATCATGACAAAGTGGATAATTAAGATTTTCAGTGTGTATGCAGTAAGTGTGTGTGTGTGTGTGTGGGGGGGGGGGGGGTGATTATCAGACTGAACGAGAGTCTAAACTCCCAGCAGAGAAATCCTATTTAAAGCGTATCATCATAAGGAATGATTCGGCTCCTTTATAAGTAGAACATCAGTCTAAGATAGAATAAAATGGCAGCTTGTAATGTAGGGTAACTGAAAGTCACTCAGATGTCATGTTGATTTTTTTCATCCAATAGGAGGAGGAAAAGGAAGAGGATTTGCAGACTTTTGATCTGTGGCACAGATTTGGGCTCTGTATCTGGGGCAGAGCCACTCTGTGCTTTGTGCTGTGCTCAATATAAAATGTTCCATTCAGAAGACAGATACGAATAACTGAGCTGCAAGCGATTTTTTTTAAAGGCTTAATATATGGATAGACTAAGCGGAACATCAACTCTTGCATAATATACAAAAAGATGTGAGGGGGGTGGGTAGTTGTAACGCAATGTCACAATGCTTAATGATCAAGATGTGGATTATATTATGTAAAACTGCATGTATGATAATCTGATGGTTAACAAGGAAGACTTGAATAAGTACCTAAAGAGAGACTGGTAGCTTAGTCATTAAGACTGCTGTTGGACTGCTGATTGCAAGGTTTAATCCTTAAGCATTAACAATCTGAGATTGCCGGGCCCCTGAGCATGGCTCTTAACTAGGAACTGCTCAGTTGTATAAAAGAGGTAAACGTAAAGTGCTGTGGATAAGAGCATCTGTCAAAGTGCTGTAAATGTAAATGAAATGGGAAGTAATGTAAAGTGTAGTGCAGTGGTTAAGGTATTGGGACAACCATGTTACCACTACTGGGCCCCTGAGCAAATCTGTTAACAGACAATTGCTCAGTTAATTTAAGAGAGAATAATGTAAGTCACTGGGGATAAGGGCATCTGCCAAACTGCTGTAAATGTATTGAAATGAACCAAATAGGATTATTGCATAACCATGTCGTATTCATTAATTCATTCATTCACTCATTCATCTTCTTACCCACTTATTCCCTATTATTGGGGTCTGCTGGTGCCTATTAGGGTGAGAGGCAGGGGAACACCCAGGATACACACGCACACTTCACTCCAATGGGCAATTTAGAATCACCAATCAACCTAAAGTACATGTTTTTTTTACTGTGGGAGGAAACCAGAGTACCCCTGCAAGCGCAGGGAGAAACCCGGGACCTGCTTGTTGTGAGGCGGCTGTGC
Source organism: Pseudolaguvia tuberculata (assembly GCA_026260255.1). Classification (NCBI taxonomy): domain Eukaryota; kingdom Metazoa; phylum Chordata; class Actinopteri; order Siluriformes; family Sisoridae; genus Pseudolaguvia; species Pseudolaguvia tuberculata. The sequence goes on along the minus strand of JAOTRA010000036.1, from coordinate 11,185,537 downwards.
AAACTGCTATGCACCGTGCAGCTCCCATGTAGTATTATCATTATTCATTCATTTTCTTACCCGCTTATTCCCGAATCCGGGGTCACTGGGGTCTGCTGGCGCCTATCCCAGCACTCATAGGGCAAGAGGCGGGGGTACACTCTGGACTGGAGTTGCCAGTCCATCTCAGGGCAACACATCGACAAACAACCATTGACACACACACATTCACTCCTATCGACAATTTATAATCACCAATCGACCTAATTGGACTGGAAAGTCTTACTAGTAGAGTAAGTAGAGTCGACCTAATTTGCATGTTTTTGGACTTTGGACTGTGGGAGAAAACCAGAGTACCCGGAGGAAACCCATGCAAGCGCAGAAAGAACATACAAACTTCACACAGAAAGATCCCCGGCCCGGGAATCGAACGCAGGACCTTCTTGTTGTGAGGCAACCGTGCTATCCACTACACCACCACGCCGCCCCGTATTAGCATTATTTTAATCAAAGTATTCAGATTTATTGTTTGAAATGGTAGAGAAGATTGATCAAAGCTTAACAGAAACAGCCCCTAGCTTAGGAAAAAGTATCTGAAAAGAAAAAAATTCATTAAGAATTGACATTAAGAAAAACAAAGAATCAAAAGTACAAAAAATCCTTTAGATATCTTTATCTAACTCACAGCAAAATCACTGAATGCAGATTTAAGTACATTCAATTAAGTTAGTCAAATCTTCTCTATGTTAAGTTTTAACAAACACTTCATTGCCTGAGCATCACAAACACATGTGATTTCAAACATTTACTTCCAAATGTAGTCTTATTGTGCTATATGATTATATCAAATCGGATTATCCTATTGGATGAAGCTCCACTCTACTAGTAAGACTTTCCAGTCCAATGTTGTGCTTGAATGGGAGATATCTCTTCATTCAGCTTCAATAGTATTAGTGAGATCAGACACTAATGCCAGGTAAGGAGGTCTGGGGTTCAGTCAGTATCCCAGTTCATCCCAAAAAGGTTCAGTGGTGGTAAGATCAAGACTTTGTGGCAAACAGGTTTTTTTCACTCTAATAATAACAACAGCACAGCATGCGATAATGGAGCTCAACGGTTTTATGCTCAGGGTCATTGTTATGCTGTGTTAGAGTCTCTTTGTTCCAGTGAAGAAATAATGTAATAATAACATACAAAAACATTCTAGACAACTATGGGTTTCCTTATTTATAGCAACAGTTTAAAGCCAGGCAGGCAGGATTCTTGCAGAAAGGCAGTTAAAGACGATAAATATCTTACTGATTCACGCATTCCCCTGGAAAATGTGCCCACAATAGCTGAGATTATAGAGATTTGAAGAAGTTTTACAACTACAGGTACAATATAAAAAAGTAAATTTTTAGTTCCAGCTTTTTGTCCTGAACCAAAGAGAAACCAATTAGTAGCCTGTTGCCACCTGGGAATTTGGGAATTTATTTATCATTAGTGAAGAAATGTCTACATGTCTTCGTATAACAACCCGTCCCATATTTTGGCATACAATTTAATGGAACAGAAATTAATCATCAATATCACGTATAACATGAACTATATTGTACATAAAAAAATATTATACATAAAATATTCTTAAAAATAATAACCTTCAAAATGCGGCAGTGTAGTGGTTAGCATGGTCGCTTCACAACAAGAAATTCTCGGGTTCAGGCATCTTTCTGTGCGGAGAATGCATGTTCTCCCTGCGCTTGTGTGTGTTTCCTCCAGGTACTCAGTTTTCTTCCCACAGTCTAAAAACATGCAGAGTAGGTTGATTGGTGATGGATTGGTGACCTATCCAGGTTGTACTCCTGCTTCTCGTCTTCTGTGTGCTGGGAGAGACATTAGCAGACACCCGTAACCCCAATTTAGGGAATAAGAGAATAAGAAGTTGAAAAAGCTACACCTAGTACATAATACAAAATGTTTTATGAAATGTATTTTCATTGCATGGAGATCTAGAACCTTTTTAGAGGAAGATACTCAAAGTTAACACTGGAAAAATGAAGAAAAAAGGAACCAAAGTCATGATGAAGCAAAGCAGGTCAGCCATTGATATTAGACAAGAACTTCTGGACCAAAAAGATACATTTCGGTGAGAGAATATTACTAATTTAGTAAAATATTACTAATATATTAATGTGTCATGTTTTGCTTTACTTGGTAGGTATTTATAATGGACATTTAATGAAATTTATGAACCTGTAAATCCTTCTAACGACTGTTTCTGGAACAGGCTGGGATCCAGGTCATTGTCACATGACAGTATCTTTCTATCAGAAACTCGTCAATCAACCTTCAAACTATCACCGGTACTTTCCAAGGAGACTGTCCATGGAAAAGTCCAAGCACTTCAAGTGAGTGTTATAATTTAATGTTATATGTATATTTAATGTTAATGTTATAATATAGTACAGTTGGACAGTGAGAGTTATAATAAGAGCGTTAATATTTATAATCGCTTATAGTCACTGCTCCTTGTCTGTTTTTGTTAGATAAAGCTGCAGAGGCAAAAGATACGTTTCGGTCCACCACCACCCGTGTTGCCTTTTAAACAAATTGAAGACAAACTACAAGCTTCTGAAGTTCTGATGTCCAAAAACCTGCCAAACAAAGTAACTTTTATACTTAATCCTTCCATTAATGTCCACACTTTAGAAAAACATATTTATTATGGCACTACTCAACATGTAGAGGATTCATATTCAGATCTTGTGCAGAAATGTCCTGTGTTATGTTTTACAGTACAATTTAATTTTATGTTGAGACTTTTGAGATTGTTTGGCTCAATTTTTACATTTTATCTGGTGTTATATTTATAGTCTCTGGGCACCTCACAATTTTCTCAACCAAGAACATTATAGCTTAAAATGGTTTAAATTTTTTTGATCTGTGAGAGTAAGACCTGGACCTTGTCACACTCTATGTACGTCATGCTATGCCAACGCTTCCATTAGAATAGAAATGTAAAACTAATTACGAAATTAAATACCCAATTAAATACTCAATTAAAATTGCTAGCATTTCCTTTAATAAGCTAGCTGGTAAAATAAATTTCTGTCAAATAAAATGAAACGTCTGCCTTATAACAGTAGCTGAAATAAGAACCTATCCACATTTGTTTTCTTGTATTATTCTTAGTCATCATCAAAAGAATATTTTCCCTATCCAATCAGTCCCACACTTCCACCAGTTTATTCCTCTGCACCTTCACCTGGGTTGGATTTCAGCACCCTACCCCAGTTGATCCCCTGCCTGGACAGCTCCGCTGCTCGCCATCGTATGTCCATTAAGCCTCGGAATCAGAGAGCGAGCACTAAGAGCAGAAGAATACCCCACTCAGTAAGTCTGAAACATTTCATTTATTGATTATGGTTTGAATCCAATAAATTTAAATTGCAATACAACATTAATGTAGTAATAGTTACATCAATGATTGATATAGTACTATTTACCTAAAGAACATATACACCCTTCTTCATGAACAGGATGGAAGCAGGCCTCGCTCAGAAAGTATGATTATCCTTGAACGGCCTCTCGCTGAGCATAAAACAGAGGATGATATAGTTATCACCAAGGAAATAACTCGCATTCGATCCTATTCCTCGCAGATCATCAGGCCTCAGAAAGGTCATATTGCAACCTCAATCAAAAGCCCAGGTCCCTCTTTACCACCAAAGCTACTATTGGGCGCTAATGATGATTCTAATTCATGTGCAGTGGGTCAATGTAAAGGAGAGGAAAAGCCTGCTGTGAGCACCATTGTTCCAAAAGATGGAGGAACTAAGCAGATACTAAAATTAGCAGAGGGAAAAGTAACTGATCATTCTAATTCATCTGGGCCCAACAGTCATAAAGAGAGTATAGAACATAAAGAGAGCATGTGTAGCTCTAATCCTATGAATGTTGACGGAGGCGCTGTGTCTGTACATTCCGTATACACATCATCCAGTACTGAGCAGTTTCAGCCTAAAAGTGACAAGGAATTAAGTATGGTGACTCAAATAAAGGACAATGCATCAAACAGATATGATCCCAGATTCCAAACTACAATGCAGGAATATTTTCTTGAAAGCCAGCCACTGAAACCGCGTACACTTTTGAACAACAAATCTGAGAGCAAAAAACTAAACCCAATCTCATCACTGTTACTTTCCAAAGAAAGGTCTGAGGTCTGTCTACAGGAGTCCACAAACCAACGACAGTCTCAAAGTTATTCTGTGTCCTCGGATAAAAGGCAGAGAACAGGAAGCTTCACTGACAAGATCAAGCAAGCAGAAGGACAGCAAGAGCCCATAATACCTCCAACAAATCTTAACAGACAGGATCTGCATAAAAATCCTCAAGTAATGGAAACCGGGATAGTGTCATCACAGATACAAGATTTCAGCACTACAGTGGTTTTGACCAGTTTTAGAGATCTGACAACAGATGTGTCCGCTGGACAGGACAGAAGAGACAGACTGGCAAATAAAACCCGAGACATGGCAGTGGAGACTCAGATTGATGTCAAGGAAACAGATGAGACAAACAAAAAACGGAAAATGAACAAAGCCAGTCAGGAGCAGAAAGTGGGAAGAAGTGTTTCTGAATTAAAACTGCACACTCCATATTCTTCAGAGGTCCATGACAAACACCAAAACCCTGAAGTCATGGGTACACCACGGGTACCAGAATTTGCTCTAGCTGTAAGCCAGAATGACAGAATGGTGGTGCCTGTGAGAGAAACAGTTTTTAAAAGTCCTCCACTCTATAACACAGAGTTCTTCAGCCCTTCTGAGTCTCCTGTATTTCCCAGAAAAGATCAGGAGAGACATGCATTTATTAGATATTCTGGTAAGTCTTGATTTTTTTATAAAATTCTTTTCAGGCATCTGAAATTACAGTTTGCATAGCTGGAAGTGAAACAGTGAAACGAAAGATGTCAAACAACAGAAATAATAAGAATTAACACCAGAACGTAATTTGTGCAGCTTGTCTGTAGTTGTTTAAGTATAAAAGCTGTTTTTGAACATGAATGGGACCTTTTGAACCGCATTGACTTCAATCATTTGTGCTCTTTGAATATTATGAGACTTCCAGGAAGGTAATTCAAGATTCAAATCATTGCCATTCCAGAACGTCGCAAAGCGTATTAAAAGTGTAACTAAATTAGCCACTATCCTGGACCTTTCTGTGAGGAGTTTGCATGTCCTCCCCGCGTTTGCGTGGGTTTCCTCCGGGTACTCCGGTTTCCTCCCACCGTCCAAAAACATGTACATTAGGCAGATTGGTGAGACCTAACGGGAGAGCAGCCGAAGGGAGAATAAATTTGCCACTTTACCTATTGACATGCTCGAGAGTAGACCTGCAAAACTGTACTGACTCAAGCTCAAGTTAATATCCTTTGCTATATTGTGCCTTGGATTAAAAATATATTATTTGAATAACTATGAAAATAATTGCTAATATAAAAGAACAACATTTCTGCTCGATAACTAGATCTGTAGATCAGAATGCAGTTCAGGATTCATACTTCCGTATTCAGGACGAATTAAAAAATATTCTTAGTGTGATCTATGAATACAATATAAAAAAATACACAGTATACACACTAACGACATCTTTAACTTATTCTTTACAGATTTGCAAGCGTCACCTCAATTTGCATGTTCAACGATTAACATGACTATGAGTACAAATGCAAAAGAGTCAAGAGATGCTTCTTCAGAGCTATCCTGGATGAGGGCTAGAGAAAAGACCAGAAACTTCCAGCAACTGTTCACAAGCACACTGAACGACCCAACTGGCCTGCAGACAGTCACACAACCAGCCGCATCCACATCAAAGAAGATATTGACACAGTACAGCTCAGGACCTACAAACCCGACAGCTGCACAGCTGTCGACCAGTCCATTAGAGATGCAACTACCATCAACTGTGTATGCTTCCATACAAACAACAATTCAAACACCACTTACGAAGTCTTCTGTCAGCCTGGTACAACCGTTCATAGATCAGTCAGGAGCTACTTTATCAACAGGTCAAATACAGCCATTTCATCTCAATACCAGATCAGGTCAAATCTCTGCTCACTCAACTTCAAAACCACTGAAAGCGGGAATTTATATGCCATCAACCCAAATAATACATGCGACACAACAGTCATTATCCCAAATGCCACTACACCAGGTCTATCCAATACAGCAATCTCTATCCCAAAGTGTGACAAAACCTCAATTCTCACAATCTCTATGTCTATCACATAGCCCAAAGCTGACACCCCGTCAACCTCCTCATCAGTCGCTCTCACCAGTTTTACACCACAGGCCAATTTCTCTGCCTTTAGAAAAAGTGAACTGGACTGCCATGCCCCAAGAAAAAAGTCAAATAGAAGGTCAAGCTCCGTACACAGAAAGCATGGGAAGCAAAACTCCAATTATTGAGCAATGGCACCACCAAAAACCTGATACAGTCAAGGTGAGGCTTCATGATTTTGATATAATTCAAAGTGAAGTTGACAACCAGTCAACGTTTTGTGTTGTCTATGTCTTCTGCAACGGGTAATAGGCGGAGCAGAAACCCACACCAGATGCTCAAACCTATCATTATTTAGATGAATTTCCAACTTTAACCAATCGTAGCAAGTTCACAGGTACTGATTTAATGCATATGTGTATATATGCACAAATATCAATGTGACAGAAATTCTGATTTTAAATGTATTAAATTACTTTATTTTTTACCTCAGATTTAGCAGTTTCCCCCCGTCCCATGAGGCTAGACAGGGAGGTCAAATGGCAGAAGGAAACATTTTCACCACCTTCCCCTACTTCATCATCGTCACATCTTGAGTCAAGCACTGAACGTAGACAACCTTCCTGGATGGAGATGGCAAAGAGGAAATCTATGGCATGGAGTGATAAGACTATGGACTGAAGCAGAATGAAGATGGCATGCTGAATTTCCAGGAATGACTAAGAAAACAGAATATCTTATTTATAGGAATGTGTTTGTGCTTGTTTGCATGGCTGGCAGATGGACAAGCGAGAAGGATTGATAAATACATCAAACAATAAACATAATAGAAAAGGGAAGAAAAACTCATAAAAGCACATTTTTCATATTGTTATATGGTCGTTTACCACACTTGTCTTATAGACTTCTATAAAATGTCTATTTATTTAGGAAATATAGTTTTGATTTAAAATAATTTTTACCAGTTTAAATCATTTATACGAGGAATACAGAATGATGAATACTGTATATTCAGACAAAAACCAGTGTTGATCATAATCTATTGAATTTTAGCACAACTTCTTCTCCTTTCGGCTGCTCTCGTTAGGGGGTCGCCACAGATTACTCTTCCTCACACTACCCTGTTCCTCTTCATCTGCCTCTTTCACCCCAATTACCTGCATGTCTTCCCTCACAACATAAACCTCCTCCTTGGTCTTCCTCTTTTCCTCCTGCCCGGCACCTCCGTCCTCAGCATTCTCCTACCAATATACTGCATGTCCCTCCTCTGCACATGTCCAAACCATCTCTACCTAGCCTCTCTCACCTTGTCTCCAAAAACATCCTACATGCGCCGTCCCTCTAATAAACTAATCCTGTCCATCCTCGTCACACTCAATGAACATCTCAACGTCTCATGAATTTTAGCAAAACTAAAGGGTTAATATTAATTATTATTATTATATTTGTCATAATAAATGATGAAATCATTGTGTGTAATTATTTTCCTGTTAATGTAAAGGTCAGAAATAAAAATCTTTAATTCATTTTAAGGAGTTATACGAGTCTGCCCTCTAGCGGCAAACACACACACAAACACACGCGCTCGCATCAGTGGGCGGGATTAGGGGCGGTTGCCGGTGGGCGGGGTTACAGAGAAGGTTGATAGAGAGCTCACTAGTCCATGTTGAAGCTGTAGTCTGGAAGTCTCATTATTTCACTGACCTACAAGAAAATACGATTCAACAGCAGAAACAATCTCTGGAATTTTATTATAAAGGAACGTTTGTATATACAAACTCCTCTGGATAAAAAGGTAAGAATAAAAACTTGTTTTTAGGGCTCTCTCTCGCGTGTGCGCGCGCGCGCGCGCCTTCTGTGTCTGACATGTTCGGCTGTTCCGACAGGTAGCCGCAGACAGACTTTACTTAACGAGTGGACCTTCTATTTATTCTCCAGGAGCTGCAGTAATTACATTTTTACATTTAAACTCCATATTTTCCATCTCTAGCAGGTTGCTGTGGCTCGAACCCGGGAATTAGCTTTAGCTAGACGACCTCATTACTATGTACCAGTATCGTGTAACGTTGTAACTGCCTCACACGTCCCAACAGCTGGCTAGGTAAAGATACGGCTAGCTCGGTTAGCTTACATTAGCTCATTAGCTTCCACAACGAACCGGTAAATCATTCCGGATCCGTTGATTTTATAAAATCGTACCTTACATGTGAATCTGTGAATCAACAACAACGGCTGGATGATAACAGCTGGATGATAGCGTGTTTCTTTTCCAGTTCCAGAAGTTGAAGTGAGGGGAAGCTGTGGAATCGAACCTATGTCCTATTTCCTGTAGTTTGTTAGCTTCTGATCGCGCTAATGATGGATCGATTCGATCAAGGTAGATTTTTGACACACTGAAGAAAACGCTGGAGGTGGACCGAGGAATCGCTGGAGGCGAGAGGAGGCACGGCCGTGCGGACAACCGCTGAAATGAGATGAGGCTCAGAAATGGAACTGTTGCCACTGGCCTCATCTTCTTCACTTCTTTCCTCAGTTTGTCCTGGTATACCGCCTGGCAGAACGGAAAAGGTGAGTTACGATCGATCGATCATTCATTCATTCATCTATCTTCTTACCCGCTTATTCCCTAATTTGGGGTCATGGAAGTATGCTGGATCCTATCCCAGCGCACATAGGGTGACCGGCAGAGGTACACCCTGGACAGGTCTCCAGTCCATCTCAGGGCCACACCACTCACACGCACATTCACTTTTATGGACAATTTAGAATCACCAATCCGCCTAGGGTACATGTTTTTGGACTGTGGGCGGAAACGCACACAAGCGTGGGGAAAAAATGCAAACTCATACACACAGAAAGATCCCATGCCAGGGAATCAAACCCGGGACGCGCCGTCTGTTACAGATCAACTCCATCTTAAACCTTTTAATAAATAGATTAGGGTTAGGGAATGTCAGGTAAGGGCTGCATGAGGACTTGCATAATGTCAGTTATTTGGTCAAGTAATTTTATTGTTTTAGATTTACAGCAGACACACTTCTCCTTAAAAACTTCATTATTTATAATATTCCATTTAGATTTTTTTATGTAATAATGTATACATTGATGTTCTGAAGGAGAATTAGTGTGAACAGCTTAAGCAATTGATTTTGAGAATTCATATTACAAACTTCGGGATGATTTGTTTCTGTCTCCCAATACTATCTCAGTAATCATCTACTCCCTCTTTCCCTCTATCCATCCATCTCTCCATCCCTCCATCCTTCCTCTCTTATTCGGTGTCTTGTAAGAATGCTGCATCCCATCTCTCTGAAGGGCAAAGGGCAGGAGTGTACATGACTATAACTGTCAGTACACCTGCTGTATCGATTGGTGGTACCCTATAAATTATAGGAGTTGGAAACAAAGCATGCCACACTTTGTAATGTGATGTCTTGAGATCGATTACTAAAGCTGCTCACATTAATTAACCTTCAGGACAACCTTCATTTATATAATGATGCAAAGAAGGATTCAATTCAATTCAATTCAATTTTATTTGTATAGCGCTTTTTACAATAGTTATTGCCTCAAAGCAGCTTTACAGA
>JAOTRA010000036.1:11159779-11175601 GCA_026260255.1 Pseudolaguvia tuberculata | reverse complement strand
TATAATTTATTATTATTTTATTTATTTTTTTTCTTCGTCTGCTTCCATTAGGGGTCACCACAGCGGATCACCCCTGTGATCTGCACAGTCGACTTGCCAGGTTTTTTACGTTATATGCCCATCCTAATGCAACCCTCCCATTTATCCGGGCTTGGGACCGGCACTAAGGATACACTGGCTTGTGCAACCCCAATGGCTGGGCTTTTATGGGCAATTTAGACTCGCCGATCCACGTAATGTACATGTTTTTGGACTATAAGAGGAAACCCACGCAAGCGGGGAATCAAACCCGGGGCCTTGTTGTGAGGCAACAGTGCTAACCAATATGCCACCGCGCTGCCCCTGTAGATTTAATTATATAAAGTGTATATATATTTAAGTATCAGCCAAGGTCATGGTAATGTAGGTCTAATTTGGTGTGGGACCATTCCCACATATCATGTATTAAAACATAGCAATCGTTCCAATGATGATCACTTGAACAAGGTGCACCAATCTTGATGAAGTTAGTCAATACCTCTGCATCCCAAAGGATTGCCAGCTCCACCAAACAACTACTGTGGGCTCTTGAGCAATACCGTTAACCCTTAATTGCTCAGTTGTACAAAAGAGATGAAATGTAAGTCGCTGGATAAAAACATTTGCAAAATTCTGTAAATGTAATACAATGTTTTGTGCATTGATACATGAAGAGGTATAACTCGGCTTTTTTTTTTTTCTTAAGGCCATTACTGTTTTCTTGTGGGAAGAACACATTTTCTGATCCTTTTTTCCTATGTTTGACTACATAGTTCAGCCCATTATGAATGTGCTAGGATATAGAGGACAACCTAAATGAATAAATATTAATAAATTAGCATATTGTTTCCGGTTCAATTATTGCAATACTATTTTTTTTTTTAAAAAATGCTGTTTCTCTGTGTTTTTCCCCTATAGACGGACGTTAATTATGTGAATAGTGTGGTCTCAGGCCTTGAAAAAGAGTAAGTGAGAATTTTCTGTTACTTTGCTAAACAAAATAATTATTTAGTAATGCATATAAATATATGCTCAATTATTGTTGAACATTTAAAATATTTTGTTGTACAATTTTAAATTTGTGTATGTCCAATGTAAATATATCTGGTACTGTGTTTTTGGGACTATAAGGCACCGGATTATATATAATATTTTCTTACATAAGGCGCACCAGATTATAAAGCGTATTAAGCATTGGTTTAGAGACTCCTGACTATGGTAGCCATATTACTCTGACAATCCGTCAAGTGGTGCTGCTTACAAAAGTTGTACTAAAACATTTTGACAAATTTTAAGCTTCATGTACCACATCAAATTTATTTAATTTCAATAAGCACAAACAGAATTAATACGTAAGGCGCACTGTTGATTTTTTTGTGAAAATTAAAGGATTTTATGTGCACCTTATAGTCCAGAAAATACGGTATGGTTGAACTAAAATTCACATAACCCAATTTAATCATTAGTCGTTTATCAGATTTTCTATAGAGCTGAATTCAGGGCTGTTGGAGGTAATTTCCCCCCCTGCAAGTTACTATCCAGACCTCAACAACCTCAAAGAAACTTTCGGGGACTCCAAAGAAAGAGTGAAGTAAGTCAGAATATCTGTACTGTGGCGCAGGTGTTGTTATTGCGTTTGCTGTTTTCTTATTTGTTTTTCCTGTATGCACAATGGGAATATTCATACACCCATGGTGAATCCCAGGTCTACAAAGTGCTTGACTTTTCAGTTTACACTTTTCCTAAACACAGAAGCAAATGATCGTGCTACTTATGGTCTGTGTGGAGAAAAAAAGGATTTAAAAATATATACATTTTTTGCATCCAAATGTTAGAAGGACAGAAGGACAGACTGAGAAGTTGCTTTTGTTTTAGATAACAATGCTTATTGCTTATTTTAGTTGCTTAATCAGTGTGAAGTTATAACAATCTTTTTCTTCTTGTTTAATACAGATGGAGAACAAAGCAGAACCTGGACTATTCATTCCTAATGATGTTTGCAGCCAGCAGAGGAGTTTATTATGTCCAGGTAATGACAGCCTGAAATGAACTGTGACCGGGTTTTGTAACTACACTTCATAAAATTTAATGCTACATCCTAAAAACATAGTGTTGACATTTACATAAACAGTACTGTATATACAATGATTCCTCTAACAACCGCTATCATCTTTACTTTAATGCACAACACTACAGTTTAAGATATAATCAAATGTACACATTGTCTGGGCTTTGAAGGACCACTTGGTGCTCTACATATGCATTTTCTTGTTGTGATACACATTTTGCTTACAGTATGTTTGTTTGTCCGAGTCTGTATGTATTATGTCCCATAACATGAACATTTCTAAACAAGATTTTGAAACTAAAAGGGACAAAAGCACCAGCCTCATTTTTCTAACCTCCTACACTTCTCATTTTCTCTCTTCACTTGCCATATCCTCCTTCACATTTCTTTTTTAATATCTTTCCAGACTTTTGTGCATCATTTGTCACATTTAGTTAATCTCTTTAGTGTCTCCATTTCTCTGTCCTCTTCTCCCATGCCATGCTGTCTTGCGAGTGGGGAAAGGTATCAATTTCATGCTTTGTCTTTAACTTATACAAAAATGACTGTATAAAGGCTAACCTGGCCTAAGACACCCTAATGTTAGACCCTTTTTCCTTTTTGTGTGCAAAAGGAAAATAACCTTTAGCAGATTAATAGCTGATTTAAGACTTATTATTGTTTAGTTTGATTAATATATTAGCTGGACTAATAACTGGTGAGGTTCTGCAGTGTTTCTAGCTTCCAATTAGTTGAATGCAAAATGTAGAAACAATTATTACTGAGGACATTTTATAAAATTATATTACATTTGTACTACATAACATTACATATTACAATGTTTAGGTCGTGATACAATATATAATGATATTGCAATATTTAAAAATATAACAAATATACATGCTGCGGTGCTAATATTCTCTCTGTGGTGCTTTCTTCTGTGGCAATGGCCAGATGTGTGGTCAACAACTATAGGAGCGGAACAGGATGTCATCTGACATACTGATCTGAATCTGGCTCCACTATTGTGAAAAAAATATCGTGGTTCATTAAACAGGCCTAGTGAAGACACTTTTAACAGAGCTTCTATTGTTAAAAATACAAGACGTTATGTAAACTATAATAAACATCCTCCTACCATGTATTGTACTAACTGGTGTTGCATTGTACCAGTTGATAAAATATAAAATTAAAGAACTTCCCCAGATAATATTAGTCCAGCTGGCTAAAGGATTTTTAACTTGCAACTCTGTCTAACAGTGTTTTAACTTCCAGTTAGAAGATGATATTGTTGCAAAACCCAACTACTTTGCCACTATGAAGAACTTTGCCTTGCAGTTGGCTTCTGAAGACTGGATGATCCTGGAGTTTTCCCAGCTAGGTTTCATTGGTAACACCATTTAAAATTACAAGCCTTAATCATGTTGAAAACAATTAATTTGAGCGTCTGTTTCTTGGTAAAAACTTTTCATTGATTGGTATCTGCTCACCAATACTTATATCTTTCGTGTAGGTAAGATGTTCCAGGCTCCTGATCTAAATCTCATAGTAGAGTTCATATTCATGTTCTACAAGGAAAAACCCATAGACTGGCTGTTGGACCATATTTTGTGGGTCAAAGTTTGCAACCCAGAGAAAGATGCTGTAAGTCTGCCATGCTATCTTTTTGTGAATGTGTGTAACATTTTCCGTTTTACTTGCCTTTTGTTATTGCATACTACAGACTAAGTTGCCGGTTTTTCATGGCACCTAGAAGAATGGGCAAAGTTCTGCTGGTGTCTCAAATTTTTTTCTTTCAGCTTTTACATGATTTTAAAATGTAGGAAAATGTACTTGTTCCGCATTATATAATCCTGATACAGTTATCTGTGTCAGGAAGCTCAAGTAAGTACATTTGGCCTTGTACTTTAGATGGACATCGCGTTCAATGACGTGACTGTTAATATTTAAGCTGATTGTGCAGTACAGGAAAAAAAAGTTAACAATGTTGCATGCCTGCATGAAGTGCCAGTGATTTTGACATTACTTTGTTGATTAACTCTGGTATATTGATAACTGTCCAAATATGATGTTTGGACAGTTTTTGTTAATAGAAATTTTTTTTATTCTTAATCCAGTTCCAACTATTTGTGCGACCTGCAGTAGTATAAACTATAATTATCTAATAACCACCAAAGCGTTAATGGAACCGACAGTGACTAATAGAAGTCATTTAAAACCATAATGTGTAAAAAGATTCTTCTTTACTCGTCTTACGAATGTTGTTCAAATATAAATGTCCTAATTAACACAAGTGACCGTTAAGAGTTAAGTTGAAAGATCAGGGGAGAAAGGTGGTGTGTGTGAAAATAAATAAGGCAAAAGTTTGTGTATACGGGTGGGGCAGCTGATAATCAGCAAATGGGACCTGTAACACAGTGATATCAATATAAGTCCCATTTACATTTACAGCATTTGGTAAACACGCTTATCCAGAGATTTTTGGTATCAGTCCGACACACCAACCTATCCCATTCCCTTTTATATACCTCTTGTGTAAGAATATTTAGCGTTTAATTTTCACATACTAAATCGTACTATACTTTTTACTCCAACCTTTATCCCCCTCAAGTATATTTTAGAATTTAGTGAATCGCTGTATTTTTATTCACTGGTCTAGATCCTATTGAACAATGATACCTTGTCGAAATCCCTGTTGAAGTTGAATAGCTACTGAATAAGTGTTTGCAAGTAACTTTTACAATCTAGCACTTGTTATATTGTAGAAACATTGTGAGAGACAGAAGTCCAGTCTGCGAATTCGCTTTAGGCCCTCATTGTTCCAGCATGTAGGCCTGCACTCTTCACTTGCCGGAAAACTCCAGAAACTTACGGTAACTCAAACATGCCTACACTGAGATGAACAGAATGAATTAAAAAGGCGTACATTAAATTGTACATTTAATACTTAAATACTCTGTTGTCAATTCAGGATAAAGACTTCCTAAAGCCTCTTCTGCATAAGATCCATGTTAATCCACCAGCAGAAGTTTTTACTTCTTTAAAGGTATATCAGGGCCACACACTGGAGAAGACTTACATGGGAGAGGATTTCTTCTGGGCCATCACCCCCATGGCAGGAGACTATGTGCTCTTTAAGTTTGACCGTCCAGTCAGCATAGAACGGTAATCGATGCTCTCTCTGTCTAGCTTTAAAATAGGCAGCAGCCACACGCGCCCCTCTGGTCAAATTTTGTTTTATATACAGTCATAAAATATCGAAGTAGACATTATATGCAGCACCTGTATCAGCTCGAGCGGGTTTTCATCTTCTATGAGAAAAAACTAATGATAAAACAAGCACAACAATTACAAAATTGGGCAGTCACTCTTCTCCATAATACGTGTCATGTCCTCATATGTAGTGTCCACTTTGTTAAATAGGAATGTTTAGCCCAGCTTTGTGTCCATTAATGTATTTATAATAAATTTTACATTTTACAGGTTCCTCTTCAGGAGTGGAAATCAAGAGCACCCAGGAGATAAAATCGAGAACACCACAGTTGAAATCCTGCCTTTCTCGGTAAGACGTTTATTAAAATGCAGAATATAATTTTTTAAATTATTATATTCGCCATTGACAGAATGTCATGATTTTGTCTCTTTTGACTGCAGTTTGAGCTCCATCAGTAAATTCACGCATGAGCTATAGCACTCTGTACTCTTGTGCTAATTTTATCCCACAACAACTTGTACTGTTCTATTAATAAGGCTAGAGTTCACATGCCTGTTGGGGGCTTTGTGAGCTTTTGAAGTTATTAAATGATTAAACTTGCACATCATTTGGTACAGGGCCGCACAAGAAACACACCAAAACCCGCTCTGCAGAATATGCGGCTACCGGATGGCTAATGACTCAGTGAAGCCTTGTTACTTGAGACTTTAGTTATGCTATATGTTATACTCATGTTATGTTATTTGTTGGCGAAATGTTACGAGAAAGCTGCTAATAAAATTGCGTACGAGTACCCCAAACCCCTCACCCTCTCGGCGCACAATAAAATTGTCAAGAGTTGACTGGTCCGTGGCACGCTCATAGAATTATATTTCTTGTGTGTGATGATATTCCTCTTCGAACGAAGTCTTGTTTTCTTTTAGGACACAGAACTGAAGACCAAAGACAAGTATAAACAGACAGAAGACCATTTTTACAGAATTGGTATGTTATTGTTGAAATGTTAACATATTTTTAGACTCCTTTTTATCTAATCCTCTCTTTTTATGCCTTTAAATCTATATAGCCGAGTTTGTTAAAGGAGTTGCTGACTGTAAAGTGGACGCCGCCCTTAACCCGGTGGCTGCTTTGCGTCTCAGCGTACTGAAGGACTCTGCAGTGTGGGCTATTATTAGTGAGGTTAGAAACTCGACCAGCTTCTGACTAGTCACACATCCCATCACACAGTTATCACTGTGTATAGACATTGTTTTATGAATCTTTAGTATAACAATTATTAACATTATTGGTAGCCTAAAATTTTGCTTGTGAAATAAACACGTTTGGTTTCTGATGTCTGTTATTTCTGTTTCCTTCCTTTAGATCCATATAAAGAGACTGGCCGAATAGTTTTATGTTTGACTCCACCGTTTGTGCTCCCATAAGGCCAAGCCGTGCTGTAAAGGCTCTTGCAGGGATTTTATCACACACGTGATAATAGATAAAAGCGAATGGACGCTACCAAATAGTGTCACCTTAAGATATTGCTGGCATACTCTCTCTTCATCCCTTTATATTTATTTACTCATATTTTTTGGTTCTGCAGATATCCTTTTTTTGTACCCAAGACCCTAAGAATTTTATTTTTGTCTAGAGAATTTTTCTGCATATTAATGTGAATACTACTGTATAAAAGATCCTTTTTAAAGGAAATCATTCATACACTGAAGCCAGAGCCTTGTGGAATTATATCTAGTGTAAATTAAAAAAGTTTTATTGTACTTTTTTCCCAAGGACACTCTGCTCACGATCGGTGAAACTTTAGGACACAACACGGCAGGCAGAGATTAGTGTGTTTTGTCTTTACTTATTTTAATGCTGTTTATGTTTACCAGAACACGGCTCAAAACTTCTACTACAGTTAAGTAACAGTGACTACTATTGCCAAAATGCTTTTGAAAGTAATTGAGAACAAACAATGCAGGAATCCTATCCAGTCGGATGTTCTGCTTACCTTTTTTCCACAGTGAAGTTCCTTCAATCATGAACAGTTCTCTTTTCTAGAAAAAGACAAATTTATTTTGAGGAACAGCAAAGAAGATTTAACTTCCTTGAAGGAAAAGGGTTTTTAATGTATGCTGTGAAGCAGAAAACAAATAATTGGCGTGTGTGTATAAATATATAATATATTCAAGCATAGATATCCATTTATATATAAATATGCTTTAAAAATAATTGAAATTGAGAAATTGAGGTTATGTATTTTTCCCTGTATATATTTGCAATGGGTGCAGGTCCCCCACGTTTGTGCCTTATCGTCCAGAAAGGGACTGCCTCTTTGTCAGAAAGCCTGTTTTATACAGGAATAACAGGCAAGACTTTCCCAGTATAGCCCTTTCAGTTTATTTCCCTGGATTGTTTTTTTTTTTTTAATTATTATTTTTATTTTGTATGCAATGATGGCTGCTTCTGTCCCAGATTTGTGGAAAGCTGCAATAGAACAAAGTGTAATTTTACTAAGGCTTCTGAAGAACTTTGTGTGACTTTCTTTACTTTACTTAACACACAGTTCTGTACATAGTCCATATGCTACACTGACTATCAAGTACCTTGTTTCACTTGTCTGTTTTGGATCGTTGCCATCTTGTCTGGTTTGAGCAGGGAAATACAAAAACCATTGAATCATAACCGATTAAACATCCGAGTTGTTTTTTTCATTGTAATCCACTGTTGTGTATGATCACTGGCTGAGGATTTCATTTAATACTTTTAGTATTTGAGTCAAATGCTTCTGGGAATATAGTACAGTCTGTTAAAATCTATAGTTTTTAACTGTTTGCTAAAAAAATGTCCGTGTGTGTGTACACACATTTCCAAAGATGCTCTCATCTCATTTGATTGTGTGTGTGTATATATAGCTTCTTAAAATTTATAGAACTATTATTTATATTTGAGAAATCCTGTCATTCCCAGTCATTAACTGTTTTGCACCAGTGACATCCTGTAGCAATGTGTATCAATCATAACCATATCTTTACTTGCATATCATTCACTTGGAGTAGACTTGAAGGGTGAAATCTGCTGGAAATGTGTGTGTATGTATATATTTGTTTACATGAGTTTGGGAAACATCAAATCCTACATGAGGACATGTAACCGTGTACTCCGAGAATGTGTTGTGTCTAAAATACTGCCCGGTTTGTGCTGATCTGAGAATTTGAGTCTAAACACATCTATAGCATGCCATAGCAATGACTTCTGGCCAGACAGTTTCGAGATACTGCTGTTTTATCGTCTGGATTCTTGTACATATTTACTTTTGTACAGAGTGAGAGTTAGATTCTCAGGAGGCTGTTCTATTACCCTCTACTTTAAACCCTTTGATAGTCTCATGTTTTAACCCCTCATCCACATTGGAATGGAGGACAAACAAAGACTCCCTTTGTCTGGTGGCGTCCCAGCTTTTTATGTGCCTTCATGTGTGCATCGTTCAAGCTGAAATCGATTTTAAATGGATTACAGAAATAAATAAAACTTGACATAATTCATAGATTTCTCTTATGTCTGTCATTCTCACGGGTTTCCTCCTGGATGCAAAACAGTATCCCTGAATCTCATTCTGTGTATATTTTCTGTATTTGAGTATTACATGACCTAAAGAAACCCCTGCGTAGCCCAACATAGCGTGAACAAGGAAATGCATTGAGTTGGAACGCTCTTGTGGTTAATTAGTCACACTAATAAAGCCATCACACTAATCTATCAGCAATTAAAATTATTGTAGTTAATAAAGATCCCCACATATCCCCCCCCCCTTTGTTTATTTATTCTATGCATGTTTTTACATGGGTAATGGGTAATACAAATATTTGTAAGAAAGTGTAGTATACGGTGGTGAGGCCAGCTCTGTCGTATACCAGCAGGGAAGAGATAGGAGATGGTATGAGGTAGCTGAACTCAAAGATATCCGGAGGATAATGGACATGGAGCTGGCAAGCAAGAGATGGAGGAAGACAAGAGTCACAAATGGCTGTGATAAATGAGGACAGGATGTTAGTGGGATGCAGAAGTCAGGGCTAGTGGGAAGGGGGTCAGTGTGTTGGAATCAAACCCCAATATCATGTCCCCATGTAAATTACAGAAGGTTTGAGGGTCAAAGGGACTTTGAGTTTGCATCTTTTTCCCATGCTTATGTGGGTTTCCTCCAGGTACTCCGGTTTCCTCTAGATTAAGAAGTGGTACTGGGGTTAGCATGGACGCCTCACAACAAGATGGCCCGGGGTTCTTTCTGTGCGGAGTTTGCATAATCTACCTGCCCTTACGTGGGTTTCCTCTGGGTACTCTGGTTTCCTCATTAGGTTTATTGGTGAGTACATTAGGTTGATTGGTGATTTTCAATTGCCCATAGGTGTGTGTGTGGCCCTGTGTTGGACTGGTGATCCGTCCAGGGTGTACCCTTGCCTCTCGCTCTATGTGTGCTGGAATAGGCTTCAGAAGACTCCCGTGATAAGATGAATGAATGAATGAACGACACATGCAGCGGAAGTAACTTTGATTAAAGCTCGCTCCTCCCATTGCGTTTTCCGCAAGTGCTGCTGGGAAAAACATGGCGGCCGTCGTATCTGTGGGACGCTGTTAGTTTCGCTGTAGGTAAAGTAAACGCAATGCCTCAGTATTATGAGGAGAAAGAAGCGGACACTGCGGCCTGTGCCGGAATCCGAGAAGATTTTAAAGCGTGTCTCCTTCGCCATGACTGCGTTGTAAAGGTGCTTTAGCTTTAGCCGTGTGCTAACAGACTACCACTTTCTACTAGATTGCCAATCTGGAATCAGTATTAAAATGACTGCGTTATTTTCTGTCATTTGACACGTGAGGTATTAGAAAACAACTAGTTATTATAGTACTAATTAGAAAGGGCAGGAGTGTTTTTGTGTGGAGTTTGCGTGAGTCTTTCTCAGGTACTCCGGTTTCCTCCCATCGTCCAGAAATCGTGTACATTAGATTGGTAATTCCAAATAGCCCATATAAATGAGTGAGTGAGTCTATGTATGTGTATGGTTGAATGTGTGGCCCTCCTATGGACTGGTGACCTGTCCGGTGTGTAGTGAGTTACCCCTGCTTTTTGCCCTCCATGACCCCGAAGTATGGAAAAAGCGTTTTAGTATATGAATGAATAGCATGTTAATTTATTAATGTGTATTTAAGCCCAAGTAAAGAATATATTCATTCATCTTAACCGCTCTTTCCTTAGTTTCCTAAAGTCCATCACAGGGCCACAAATAAACACACACACACACACACACACACACACACACACACACACACACACACTCCTTTTGGCAATTTAAAATCACCAAGCAACCTAATGTACTTGTTTTTTGGATGGGGGGAGGAAACCCACACAAGTGCTAGGAGAACATGCAGGAATTTTATATATATATATATATAAATAATAATTTGTTTGTCGTTTCAGGAAGGGAAGAAGCCCAGTGAGTGTCTGAAGGAGGGCCACTGCAAAGGCCTGCAGGTTTCTTTTCTTGAATGTAAACGATCGATGGTTAGTACACAGACTTTTATCTTAGTTTTTCTCCAAATCCCTTAAATCTTTTCTGTGAACACAACATTGTGTTTAATTCTTTTTGGTACACACCATAATGGAAGGAGGATCACATTATTTTTTTCTGTTAGTGTTTGACTTTTTGAGATTTGGAAAACGGTGCATCATTCCTGTTATATTAAAACTGCAACAGCAGGTCATACAGTTATACAATCTGGGGAAACCAAAAAAAAAAACCCTTTTCTATCTATTACTGGAAAACTGTCTGTCTCTCTTCTTAAGGCGTAAAACTACGTATTACTGATGTAAATCTTGAGACAAATGTCACTGACTTATTTGAATATCTATTGGTGCAGGAAAGATCCAACGTGCAGTTTAGTCTGGGGCTTCAGGGGTTTTTGTGAGAGTAGTATTGGGTAAAATGTGGGTCAAATGTGGTTTTTCTGCAGTTCTTTTATGAGCAGGAACTATGGTAAAACATTTGCATTATTATTTGTATATAACCAAAACACTCTTAAAAGCAGGGTTTTTTGTGTTAATTAATTCATTTATCTTCTAATCCCTTATTCCCTAATCCGGAGTCTATCACAGCGCACATAGGGCAAGACACAGGGGTACACCCTGGACTGATGATCAGTCCGTTGCAGGGCCACACAAAGACTAACAACCACACACACACACACACACACACACACACACACACATACCTATGGGCAATTTAGAATCACCAATCAACCTAATGTACATGTTTTTTGATTGTGGGAGGAAACCAGAGTACCCAGAGAAAACAAGCATGGGAAGAACATGTAGACTTGGCACAGGAAGACTCTTTGCCTTATTTGCTTTAGGGTCCATTATTGTTCTGGTAGCTCACATGGCTACATGTTAACTGTTGCTAATTTTTCTGTTAATTTTTTTTAACTGTTGCCAGTGTTGATGTAAAATTTTTCTTTGTCACTTTTCTTTTGATTTTGCTTATTCAGTTAATCCCTTCACCTTCAGACCTTCACAGTGTACAATCAAAACAGGGTACCAGTATTAAGGCTAACTGTCATCCTCCCAGAATGGATGTTGGCCCCTAGCTTCCGTTTCTGTATACTACATTAAACAAAATGGCTCATCTGTATTTTCCCATTTTAGATAGAATATAAACAATCATCATTAAGTGCTGTACAGTGATATTACTATATGATGATACTTACTGTGTGTTTCTGTTGTAGCTGGACACAAGGTCTCGATTCAGAGGCAGAAAAGGCTACTAACTGGACTAATTTATTCGACATTGGCTGACGTTTTGGAGTGTCAACCCAAACCCCAGCACCACAATATAGCTGAGAGAAACAGAGAGGGTAATTTTATGCAGAAACCTAAAGCAGCATTTCCCACGAGATGTAAGGTATAATACATGAACTAAGGATGGGTAAATAAAAATGCTTTTTGTAGCTGTCAGATTTTATGATGCAACATTCCGTCAATGACCTTATGCTTGCGTGTCCTCTCTGTCATTAACACACTGATTAAACACAGTCTTTCTCCGGCCACGGAATTCTATACCGTTTCGTGACTCAAAACAGATTTTAAACCTTTAGAAAACAAAAACAACAAACAACTCGTATAATTGAGTCAAGAACACAGTTAATCTAACCTGTCCTTTATTTGTGTAGAAATATTAAGACTTGTAAATTCCTTTTCATTTATTACAGTGGAGATATGTGAGAGAGAATGTAAGAAAAAGCCCCATTGTTAAAGTAGTGTAAAACTTTTTCTCCTGTTTAAAAAGCATAAGATAGCATGGGATCGATCGGTAAGTGGTTGAGGTCCACCAAATGCAGCCATGATCCTATTTCAAAGCATTCATCAACAGTTCTTTAAACCTTTTCAAGTTCACCTTTTTCATAATGTAAACTTTATGCGTCTTCTTCAGTAGCTCAAGGTGATCTACCACCATCATTCCCCGGGTATGTTTACCGGTCAACTCCACGGTCACAACTTTATGATCACTTTCTATGATAAATTTGTCATCGATGGCAGCTGCCATGGCATAAGAATCGCAAGAAACAAATCCTGCTCCATCTACTAGCTCTTTGGTTATTCTCTCTTTCCTGCTGATATTTATGCTGTGCTGGAAGATCTTCTTCATGAACTGAGCCTTAGTGGTATCCTGAGCCAGCCAAGTGTCACAGAACTCCTGTAAAGGCAAGAGCAGGACAGTGTAATGAAATTGTAATTTCATTACACTGTAATTTATAAACAGCACACTGGGTTTATAAGTCATGCACAATTGTGTTTATACAGAATTTAACTACACAAAGTCAATATAATAGCTTGTTAAAAGGGTCTCTCTCTCTCTTTTAGATCTGCACAATATATTGTTTCAGCCTAGACATTATAATGTGTTCATCTGCAAAGATGTACAATGTCAACTGTGGATTATAGTTTAGTGCCACAGTTCAGAACATTATGTAATTTGCGGATGAATTGTAAAGTTTGATAATTGAGTAAAAGATTAAAAATTGCCGACTTGTAATGCCTTATATATTGAAAGCCTTTAAATCACTTGAGAGCATCCAAGTGCTACAAATGTTTGTAGCATTAACAACGATTAGTCAATAAGTACAGCTTATACAGTGTGATTTTACATTTGTATCTGAGGCCACGTCAGTTTTTCCGAATATCATGCAGCCCTGGTAAGAAGTCTACATGGTTAAGCAAGATCTGGGTTCAAGCCCCACCCCTGGAAAGAAAGACCAGGAACACCTGGGTTAAAACCCCACAAGTCTGCCACTGTCGGGTCCTTGAACAAGACTCTTAAGACCCCTAATAATATTTACTAAATGTCTGTGTGTGTGTTTTAGAACCGAGGTATGTCTGCTGCATAAAACTCTTTAAAATAGGAATGTTTAAATCGAATTGCTTTACCATATAAGCCAATGACCTATTCTACATTGACTTATAAACTGTTATAACTGTAATGTATAACGTGAACATTACCCAGGGTAATTTACTGCGGCAAGTAAACTCCCAGCTGGCGATGTAAGTCGGGCACAGGTAGTCATTCAGGACGATATATGCTGCCTCAGGATCTGCTGCAAAGTTGAATTCTCCACATACAGTAGTGTTCCCTCTAGCTAAAAACAGAGGTTTATCCTATTAGTGTCAGTCGTTATCCTTAAAAAAGACCAAAAGCAGAAAAGGGTTAGTAAAAAATGGCAGCAACATTACACTCTATGTTGCCTCCCATTATATACAGGCATTTCAGCTTTTCCGGTAATGTAGGATCCAACCTTACTGCCAGTGCTAGGTTTGTCAAAGGTGCTGTAGACACTAAAGATACCTAAGAGATTACAGAATTATTTCACAGTCCTGACAGTTCTCATTACGAAGCAAACTTAAAACGCATTATGTAATAGGTTTACTGCGACCATATAATGTGTTGCGAGTGTACACACCTCTCCTGGATATTTATTAACAATGCGGATGATGGCTGAGGTAGCGTTTTCCTTTTGTAGAAGTTCCAGACCAGGGGCGCTTGGGTCTGGAGCATCACCAAGCCCATCATGTCCATGAAACAGCGAAGCACTGAGAACATCCCCAAGAATCGGCTTTGAAGCCCCTCTGAAGACAGGAATCTAAAACAAATAATGAGACAGCTTAGAACACTGATCATTTAGTCAGCATTCAGTAAAATTACTGCATTTAAAAAACTGTCCACAGCACATGACGTTAGAATGTAAATGGGTTATGGGTCATGTGATCAAGCTTAATAAAACACAAAAGTCTCCACTGCGCAGTTGTCAAACTACTTTACATCCTACCTCCATCCGGTTACAAGCTTTCAGGACTCGGAGTACGTTTTTGCACACGTTCTCTAGGGTAGCGTTGCCATGAACGCAGGTAATACCCAGGATCTGCACGTCCGGCACAGCCAGAGCCATCATGATCGCCTGAGCATCGTCTACTCCACAGTCAACATCTATCAGCAGCTTCTTTACAACCTCAAAAAATAATTAGCATAAAATTGCAACCTCACAAAATAATTAGACATAAAATTACTATAACACAACCTAGATTTTAAATAGCAAATAACAACATTATTTATGATCCTTCATCAAAATTACAACAAAGTCCATTAATTATTACTTTAAAGGCTTAAAGGCATTTATGCTAATAATAGGAAAATATCGCCTGTTCCATGCCATGGTTTCCAGTAGGTCTTTTAATTTGTCAATTTAAGGCAATATTGTTAAAATAGTCCGGAATAATTTTGCAAATATTTTTTAATTAAAATATGAATCATTTTATTATTGAACCCTTATTAACAAACTGTCAGTATCCACCCTGACAGTATCCGCCCTGTCAGTACCCACCCTGACGGTATCTACCATTTTACTTTTCACAGAGTAACAGGTTTTTACCACAGGAATGACATGAATTAACATTTATCTGATTTATCTGTATCAAACGTGAACATTTTTAAATGTTAAAGAGTGATCTTTTTATATATTATTTTATAACTGTTTTGTACTATACTTTTACAAATTACATTAATATGTAAATATTTTTACTGTCTTTTTTTTTTTAACTTTGTTTGTGTGGCTGTTTTGTGGCTCAATCAGTTTTGAATGATTATTCCTAAATCAACTTCACAAACATGTTACTCATTGATTTGACTGATTATGCATATACTTTAGACAATGGTCCCAAGTAGTGTTCTCATAGTGGTATAATGCAGCCTCATGTTTCCTCTGTAAGGGATCCGCCATGGTTACATTCCTAAACTAGAGAGGTTTCGTAAATTGGTTTCGAGGGATTTTAAAATATATAGAAATGTATATGAATTGTGTTCAAGCCTGACTGATAGATCATATTGTCTGTTTCAGATATATCTTTATTTATGAATATGCCTTAGATATACATTTTTAACCCTGTTCTCTACATCTGGCTCTTTCACTCCAACTACCTGCATATCTTCCTTCACCACATCCATAAACCTCCTCTTTGGTCTTC
>JAOTRA010000036.1:11132491-11150033 GCA_026260255.1 Pseudolaguvia tuberculata | reverse complement strand
CAGCATTCTCCTACCAATATACTGCATGTCCCTCCTCTGCACATGTCCAAACCATCTCAACCTAGCCTCGCTCACCTCGTCTCCAAAACATCCTACATGCGCCGTCCCTCTAATAAACCCATTTCTAACCCTCTCTCTGCCACGGTGTAATATTAAAAACATATTTGGTGATATTATTTGGATTGCAGTTTATGTGGATAGATTATTTCTCTATATAAAACATGATATATTATTGTTTAAATATGTACAGGAATTACTAATGAGTTTGTAACTAGATTTGTAACAGAGCACCAGTGATGTTCTTCTGCAGTACAGCAGAGGCAGCAGTTACCAAGGTTTAAAATCAGTGTTTAATGTGCATGTAGTTGTGTGTGTGTGTGTGTGTGTGTGTGTGTGAGCTTACCGTCTGGCAAAAGACCACATCTCTTCGATACTGTACAGCTAGGCTCATAGCGATGGTTGGAGCGCAGTCTTGCATAAGCACAAATACCATTGACTTCTTTGCCATGTCACTCATCATGGCTACACACTCATTCAGTGTAGTCAATAGAGGATAAAGAACATCACTCCATTCGCCTACAATAGCACAAAGATAATGCTGATAAATTGCAATGAACCAAAGATCTATTTTAAACAAGCAAAATGCATAGACATGGCTTACCTGGAGAGCAGCCATCAACGTTAGGGCTTCCATCTGTAAAAAGAAACAATTGAGAAATATGGGGGGGGGGGAAGTGGTAGCCTAGTGGTTAAGGTATTGGACTAATACCGGGAAGACCAGGGTTCGATTCCCACCTCCACCAAGCAACCACTGTGGGCCGTTGAGTAAGGCCCTTAACCCACAATTGCTCAATTGTAAAAAAGAGATCAAATGTAAGCCGCTCTGGATAAGAGCGTCCGCCAAATGCCAAACTGTAACTGTAATATGGTCAAATAATATATGTATGAAAATTTCTAACATGTCATCAGACGTAGCTATTAGATACGGCAGATGTGACTTACGTGTTTATGGCAGAAACAAAACATCACCCACTAATAGGGCTTCACAAAACAAAAAATGGCCGCAGCCAATTTAGCGGTCAGGATTAGCACGCGGAGCTTGCCTTCTGCTACATTTATGAAAGCTTACTGACAAATAGTCTATATTGCCAAAAGTTGGTGGGCACCTGCCCTTCATCTTCCGACATAGTTTTAAACATTTTCATCCAAATTTACTCTCCATTTTGCTGTTAGATTGAGGTCCAGAAGTCTAGTTAATGTTCCAGTTTATAATATAAAACCTACTGTTATTCAGTGTGTGAAACTGAAAACTATAAGACAGACAAAAATGAAACATACATAAAGAGCCGTGACGTACAGGCACATTTGTGTGATGAAGAGGATGATAAAGATGGATGCGAATCAGGAGAAGGATGTGATGAGGACAAAGGGGTGCACAAAGAGGATGATGTGGATGGGATGTTGGGGTTGATCCAGAAGGCATTGCCATGACTACCTCTTTTGCTTGTGTTTGGTTGCTGGTCAGAGACAAACACATCCTCACTACTATCGCTATGCAGCCGCTCTCTTATCAGCAGCCTGTTCACACAATGGATCACACACTCCATACTTTTGTCCACGTTTAGCCACACTTTTTCCTAAAACAAAAAAAGGAAACGAGTGAGGGATGGATAGTTCAATATAGTGTTGTCCAGATCCAATCACTGGCCCGATCATGTGGTTTCAGGCACAATTGGAATCGAACGTTACCTCCCGATCAGGACTCAGATATATATGTATATATATTCTCATTATTTTTAAACACATCTTAGTTATGCGGTGGCACAGAGTTTGACCACTTGACTCCACATAGAAACAGCAACGCATGCAGCATGACGTCACTTTGTTGCAGAGACGCTACTGGTTGAATGCCAGCAAAGAAGAACACGGAAGTACGTATATCTGCGTTATGGAGGTATTATAAAGTTGATGAGAAGAGAAACAGGCTCAAACCTGACAAGGTGGAGATGTTGGTTTACATTAAGAAAAATATACATTTTCGTCTGTGAAACTTACTACTGTCATGACAGAGTTTGAAGTGCTGTTCCTAAAAGCACATAACATTAAGTTGAGGTGCTATTTGTTTTTATATTAGACTTTTTTTATATTTACTGTTTCACTAAAGTCCAAACTGAAGTGAAGTGAAGTGCTCTGTTTGTTAACAGAGTTGTTTCGTCGTTCTTCTTTATTCTTTTTTTAATGCATTATAGAAGTATCGGACCGGGACTCGGTATCGGTAGATACTCAAAATCAAATGTCTCGGACTCGGGGGCAAAAAACCTGATCGGGACATCCCTAGTTCATTATAACTATATCGGGATGAAGGGTGTTATACTATATCTGTACCGTCCTTTTATCTTATCAATAGATTTGTACCAGTTATTCTTACCCACTCCCCCTCATGCCAGTCCATATGAACAGACACCCTGGTTCCTTTTCCACTCCACTTGGCTTGAGAAGAGCTTTGGTCATTACGAAGAACCACACGTTCACTGTCTGGCCCAGAAGGTGAGGATCTAGAGGCTATGAACTCTGGCCTTGCTGCACTCAGAGCTTGGATGGCTGTGGCTAGCAACTTGTTGTCACACACAGTCACCAGCTGCCTTGTCTTTATAAAAAATAAATAAATAAAATGAATTAATTAATTAAAAAAAAAGAAGAGAGAAAGATTTGGCAAGAAGGAGAAAGATTTCTGACTGTGTCTACGCACATATTTAAAGAAAAGAGAGTACAGGAAAATTATGAAATTGTGGATAAGAAAAAGACATTTACAAGCCAATAACACATTTAATCATTGATGAAACACTTTTTATTGTTGATACCTTCTCTTTTTTCAGTGGAACTACAAATAATTGCTTCCTTATTTATGTCTTCTGCATACTTTTTGAATGTACTCTTGTCTGCGTTATCAAGCTGTGAGTTTTGCTGTCATTAATAATAAAAAAACACTAATAAATTACTATTTTATTATTTTTAATAAAACAAACCCTGCATCAGGTGAAGCCTTATTAGTCATTGAAAAAAAAAATGTTTGACTGAAATTAATAGCAGACAGATTTACCTTCTCGGTCAGGATGCCGAGGGTTCTCTCCAGGGTGTTAACGGAACGTTCTTTGGCAGCCCTGGACAAACGCTCTGTGTAGTAGCTGACTTGTGTCTTCAGGGTGTTAATGTGGGAAATGATCTCTTTTGCTTTGACCACATCCTGTGGCTGATACACTACTGAATGTGCACGGGATTCTACAGCACTGCAAATAGAGGAAACGGAATAAAGGGTAGTTCAGACAAATAAACAATCTATGACCTTCTGTTAACCGTGTCAAGGTTTGCAAAAAAAAAAAAGTAGCAATCAAATTCAATGATTAAATTAAGTTAAAATCAAGAAGAATCCATATTAATATTTTACAAAGCAGATCATAACTAAAATAAATGTCAAACTAGAAACTAAAATAGAAACTAAGCATTTATTTAAACACGCACACAGTAAACACTGTTCCATCAAATAAACAACATCAAACCCGGTAAGAACTGCCCAGAAATGGATCAAATAAATCCATTGGGGATCATTACCAGAAATCAACAAAACAACACAGTGAAACTAAATAAAAAATAAAAAGAACATTGTTCTTAACTGCCAGAAATGAACCAGTGGATGGAAGGGAAGCTCTGCAGCTGGGAGCGGGTGTCACCTGAGTCACGTGTGAAAAAGGTTGCGGGCAATTTGCAAGTTGTTGGGCACGCAGCTGCAGCATCAGACTGATGTTACACAACTTTAGCATGACTAGACAACTCAGCTGCTTTCATGTTCAAAATAGCAAATGGAACATTTTGCTTGTCCTGGGTCCTGATTTTTCCAAGCATCCTTTTTATTACTTTTCATCATGAAGTCAATCAATGGCATTTTCCTGGTAGTACATGACAACGTAAGTGCCATCTGCGCCTAGTTAGCCCATGCAGAGAATGTCAACGTGTTAAGGATTTCACAAATTGTTGATACTGTTTTCCAAATCAGGAAGACAATTCTAAATTTTATGATTTTTTCCCCATTTTCTTTGACTATTCGATCCCTGCTGCTTACTATTCCCATTACTAATGTTTAGGTTAGACAGAAAGAAATAAGAACACACACAAAAACATATAGTACATATATACCCTGACCATCACACCCCTTTCACGTTCAACATTTTGGCAAAATCTTAAATGCAGACAGTCTTATTAACTGTCTGTAAAAATGGGCTGAAAGGCTGGAATAGAAGAAAAAAGTGATCCAAGCACTGTAAACAGACTGTACTGGAACAAATGTTCCAGTAATGCTTGAGGATAATAAGTGCAACCCACCATATACACTTAAAAATATATATATAAATAAATAAAGTTGGATTGTGATGGTCAAGAACTTGTGAGGGTGATGGTCAAATATCCACAAATTGAGATATATGCAAAGTTTTTACACACTGTATGTATGTATGTACGTAGTGTTTATATATACACGCTTATATTCACACATACGTTTACAATGCATTCAATATTTGATACGCAATTTATGAGAACAAAAAAGTATGAAAACTTCTGCACCAGAAAAAACTCACCCTTCATCCTCACATGCACTGATTAGAAAACAAACATAAAAGTATAAAAATCATTACTGCTGAAATTATGCAAAATAACCCTTCCGAACAAATTAGTAAGTAAAAAAAAAAAAAAGAAGCAACATAAAGCAAATATATTCAGGGAAGACAATGGCAATAAACTAGAAAGATTATATAAATATCAAATGAAAAAGAATAAAAGAATCATTTGAGTCCAAGACTATTGCCGCATAGATAAAACCCAAAACAAAATGATACTATTTTGTTCTTTTGGACAGTAAAACGGAATTGATTATCATTAGATACAAGGTTTAGATCTTACTGCTTCTTGGACTCCTCAAATTTCTGAAGTAGTTTCCTCAAACCACTGCCCTTAAAACCCTGTTGATGTGCTGCCGGGGCTCCAGTAGTGACCACATCATAGGTTCGATCTGTATTATACATTATACAGCTTGTGTTCATTAAATGTAGAATAAATATATCTAACAAGGCAGCATATTTGAATAAAATAATAAATATTATAATATAATACAAACACAAACAATGGAATCTTATAAGGCATAATAAAAATGTTACAATGTTACTAAACATTAATTGTTACCTATTTATTTAAAGTATTAGAGACTTATAAGGTGATGTAGAAAGGAATCCTAAATGACTCGTACTATATTAGTTGCTGAATCTTTCAACCTATAGCTTAAGTTTAGCGTACTTTCATCCATCCATAATGAACATATTAATAGGTGCATATGTACCGTAGCCTGACTCGCCCTGTACCCTTATCCTTTGAATGTGGAGATTAGTTGGAACAAACTCCAACCTCTTCTCCGCTTTCAGAGTGCTGGATTTAAAAGAGGGACCTGATGAGAATAAATAAAGTTAGAGATTAAAAAAATCCAAAATGGTGAAATACCAGTTTGTTCTTGCAGTCATTTAGTATCAATTCTATTATTCTATTAATCAATTCAGATTTGAGCTACCTTTTTGCCCATACTTTCATAAGGAGAGGGAAGTTTTTACCTTTATACTCATGCAAATCACTAAGAGTTTCCTGATAGGTGAGGATTATGGTCTGATATTGGGTGATTATCTGCCTCCTTAGATTCTCCCAACATGGAGACAACTCCCCTAACTCCTCCAGCTCACAAACCCTTCACACAGATTATATAACATTGTTCATTTATTGTTTAAAAACACACACACACACACACACACACACACAAACACACACAAAAATAACTACATCTACATAAGTCACATTTAGATACTGTGGAAAATACCTGGCAGCATCTTCCTCCAATAGCAGCTTTACAAACTGTCTGGGTATGTGAAGTGATAGTACACTCTCTGCCATCTGTTCCAGGACACGCAGATGGTTTCCATCAGTGGTGGGTAAACGGTACATCCGTGATATTGTACCGCCAAACACTACAAGAATAATTACAAAATATTTATTGATATTGAATAATAAAGTTAAAGAATGAATAAGTAAATACATATTCATTGTAAAAAGTGTAACATTAAGAAAACATTTCTACTCAATACCTTATTCTGAATAGGGAAACTGATCATACCATAAGTTTATTCTATCGAGAAGAAAATAATATCTGAGACGTAGATCAAATTCTTACAAATACATAAATATAGTGCAGTATGTCCCAAAACCTATAGGCCTTGAATGAATTTCAAACACTTTGCTATTATTATTATTGTCTATTAAAATCTAAATCCTAAACTCACCAAAAGCGGAACAGAAGGGATCGTGCCACACTTACCATGATTAGTTCTGACTAAAGACAACAAAGTAGTACCTTGACCAACAGTAGTACCTTGACCTACGAGTGACTTAATGTACAAGTTTTCCGAGATATATGATTCTTCCATCCTCTTCCGTCTAGCTCCTCTACCCATCACCCCTGCCAGCGTCTTCGTTAGCTCAAGTAGTCTCATCTCCAAGATAAATACATTGAATATAACCTTATATATTATAAAACATACAAATATGTTGTGGCATTTTGAGCGGTGCAACGGATTAAGGGCATTTTGAGTATTCTCAAAGCGGAAAATTGAATTGTTGTGCGAGCAAACTGAGCTACGAGCTCAGCAACAGAACGAATTAAACTCGCAGGTAAAGGTACCACTATATATCTAATGTAAATAAGTCACGCAGGCATTCATTCAGTCATCTTCTAACCCCACAGCCTATACCAGCACAAAAAGTGCAAAAGGCAGGGGTAAACACAGGACAGGTCGCCAGTCCATCTCAGGGCCACAAACACTTGCTCACTCACTCGGGATATATAGAACCAGCAATCAACATAATGCACATGTTTTTGTCGAGGGAAACCAGAGAATATGCAAGCACAGGGAGAATATGCAAACTCTGCACAGAAAGACCTCTTGCCCAGGAATTGAGCCCAGAACCTTCTTGCTTTGAGGCTACAGTGTTAACCACCCCGCTGTCCTCAAGTATTCATATTGAATTCTTCTTCTCCTTTCGGCTGCTCCCGTTAGGGGTCGCCCCAGCGGATCGCTGTTCTCCACATTACCCTGTCTGCTACATCTGCCTCTTTCACCCCAACTACCTGCATATCTTCCCTCACCACATCCATAAACCTCCTCTCCTTGGTCTTTATCTTTTCCTCCTTGAATGTAATTAATAATTAAATACAGTAATGAAAAAAAGGACATATTACAGATGTGTAAATTACTCATGCTATAAATATTGAGAATGCCCTGATCCCCAGGTGTGAACACAACATTGAATCCTGTCAGGGGTCTTTTTAAAAATAGTTTATTTTTAGTACATACTGCTTAGTATAAATACCAATAAAATATTAAAGCACAACGGCGAAATCAATCAATGTCACTGAATTAGACAAAAACCTTTTATTTTTTCAATTAACTATTGAAAGTAAGCATTGATGTCATTAAAAAAAAATAAAAAGTTGGCATCAGATACTAACCTGCCTTCAGGAGTGGGTCTTTGCACAGGGAGGCAGATTTAGATTTCATTCCCATGGACTCTGTTAGACTCTCATCAACAGGTAGCACCATCTGCAGTACAGAATACATATGATTATACAAAATGTAATTTTATTCATCAGATTATAAATGTTTGAGGTTTTTTTTTTAAATACTAAATGCAGTTTATTCAGGTCAGTATGCATTTTTATTGCATTCAATTTTATTCTTTAACAGCTAGCTTTATATATATATATATATGTCACTACAGTTTCATTCATTCTGTATTGTGATGTAATGGAGAGTGCGTTAGAGAAGTGAAGAAAAGAGTTCAGGCAGGGTGGAGCGGATAGAGAAGAGGGGCAGGAGTGATTTGTGTTTCCAGTTTCGGCATGAGTGAAAGGGAAAGTTTATAGAACTGTAGTGAGGCCTGCGATGTTGTATGGATTAGAGACAGTGGCGTTGTGAAAAAGACAGGAGGCGGAGCTGGAGGTGGCAGAGTTGAGGATGCTGAGATTTTCATTGGGGATGACGAGGATGGACAAGATTAGAAATGTGTTTATTAGAGGGACGGTGCATGTAGGATCTTTTGGAGACAAGGTGAGGGAGGCTAGGTGGTTTGAGATGGTTTGGACATGTGCAGAGGAGGGACATGCAGTATATTGGCAGGAGAATGCTGAGGATGGAGGTGGCGGGCAGGAGGAAATGAAGGCCAAAGAGGAGGTTTATGGATGTGGTGAAGGAAGATATGCAGGTAGTTGGGGTGAAAGAGGCAGATCTATAGGACAGGGTAGTGTGGAGAAGAGCGATACGCTGTGGCGACCCCTAACGGGAGCAGTAGAAGAAGTGTATAGGTAACAGTACAAACTCTACCAACCCTGCCATTGACTGTGTCTGTGCGAGACAATACGGCTTTCTGGTCATTCTTCTCTTCCATCTGCCAGGCGATAATGGTGATGTTGCCCATCTTCTCGTTCTCTGCTGATCTGAGTCATTAAACACAACAAATGTAAGCAATTCTCAAAATGCTAAACTGAAGTTATACCTAAAGTAATTAGTCCATCATTGCAAAGTTTTATTAAAGCTGTATATTTCAGTAAAAAAAACATCCTCTACTGAATTTACACACTTTAGTGTTAGGTGTAGCCTGTGATGTTTGTCCTGCAGTATCTCTTTCACTGTGAACATGGCAGAACCAAGCAGGTACATCTGAGAAAGCAAAGAGGGTGATAACGTCATTATGCATATACTTAAATAGTCAGTAAAGAAGACAGTAAATATTCATTTTTGTTTTCATGTATGATCCTCTCACCGTGCCCTGTGAACGGTCTTTGACATCATAGACAGAAAGTTTCATTTGAGTCTGCTGAGTGATCAATGAGTCTTGGAAGAAAGCAATGCTACTGAGGAAGATAGGGTTGCTTGTACCCTTAAATGAAAAGCAAAATACAATTATTGTAAGAACACATACTATTTAGGTTACAGACCATTTTAATTATTCTGAAGAGAACCAAAAGAAGTCATACTATATGCTCAGCATCTCTTACTTCTATGATCTCTGTCTGAGCATGCTTTGTCCAGAACGCTTGAGGAGGGGTGGTGCAGCTAACTGCTACAAAGCTACTTGGTTTGCGCTCCAATGTTGGAGTAACTAACTCACTGCATGCTGAAATAAAAAGGACAAAATTATTCATT
The DNA here is from genome assembly GCA_026260255.1 of Pseudolaguvia tuberculata. NCBI lineage: Eukaryota > Metazoa > Chordata > Actinopteri > Siluriformes > Sisoridae > Pseudolaguvia > Pseudolaguvia tuberculata. The sequence continues at coordinate 11,140,746 of JAOTRA010000036.1, read as the reverse complement.
TATTTTTAGTAAATGCTGGCTTTAAGTCAACACATTTACAGCATTTAACACACCTTTAATAAACCTAGGGGCAATATTAAACGTTATGTTTACACCATACCGTTGGTGATATTTTCACATGGGTGAGCAAAGAATTAATTCATTTGTTCATTCCCAGGTCACAATATTGCAGGGCGATCTGCCTTGGTAGGTAAAAAACACACAGCACAATAATATTTTGAGTATAAAAATGTATGTGAGAATTCAATATGGTCTTTGGAATACTTATATAAGAAGTGGTAGCCTAGTGGTTAAGGTGTTAAACTAATAGCAGAAAGACCAGGGTTCGATTCCCACCTCCCCCAAGCAACCACTGTGGGCCATTGAGCAAGGCCTTAACCCACAATTGCTCGGTTATAAAAAAAATAGACCAAATGTAAGTCACTCTGGATAAGAGCGTCTGCCAAATGCCAAACTGTAACTGTAATATAAATAACGGTCAAGATTTTGGCTGTGTCATTTTGTCAAGTCCATTCAGTATAATCAAACCAAGCTGGACTCAAATGAAGGTGTAGAACCATCACAAGGATGATCAGAAGAAATGGACAGCACCCGAGTTAAATATATGAGTGTCACAGCAATGGGTCTGAATACTTCGGACCATGTGATATTTCGGTTTTACTTTTTTTAATAAATCAGCAAAAATGTCAACAATTCTGTGTTTTTCTGTCAATATGGGCTGCTGTGTGTACATTAATGAGGAAAAAAACCAAAAATGGATTCATTACTGATAGAACTCAAATAAAACCAATGAAAATAAAAAATATTTTATCCATCCCCCCCCCTTTTCTTTCATGGTACAGCATCCAAAAAAGTGTAATGATGATGAGGAAACGTATTACTTATTTATTTTAAATTAAGAGCTAAAACTGTTACTTACCCAGACTAAACTCTAACACAGGCTCATCAGGGTCCTGACTGGTTCCTAAACAAAAAGCCAAATTATTCAGAACGATTTAAAAAATATATTTAATATCAATCAAAATTTCAACATTCAGCAAACAAAATTCATCCTACGGTCTATTTCATACCTGTCAGCGCGAGTCCCATCATTTCAGAAGCGATATCAAACGTGTTGGCGCGATACACAGACCAGGGCCGGTGACGAGGACTGCGCTGTTTCCCCGCCATTATTGTAGCAATCCAAGGAAAAAAAATTCAGGGACGCAGTTATATAGTTTATAATTTGGGTCTAAGAAAATGTAAAGACATGAAGTGTAGGGCTGCTCCTAAAAGGAAGCCTGGACAGAGAACAAGAGAGAGACAGAGACAGAGACGGAGGGTTTATGAATAACTGCCGAGTCAAATTAAAAATCAGACACACTTAACGTGAGACAGCAGAAGATTGGATTTGGGCAAACATGCTTGTCTCATTGACTTATTTGTAGTACAAGAACTTTCTATAAAAAAAATGTATATAATTTTGTGTTTTAAGTTAATTTATGTTAATAAGGTAAGGTAAGATAAGAAGATTTTTTATTTAACCTTTACTTTTCTAGTAGCTGGTTATATACATACAAAGAATAAAGAAGAAGCAAAGGTAAAATAAAATATTATGCAATTTAAAAATAAAAATGATTTATGCGTATACTAGTGTAGAACTAGTGTATTAAAGTGATCTAGCAATACTTATACTAGTATATATGCATTACCAGATCACTTTACTACCTTCAATTTGTTCCAACTTCAGCTGCGCATGGCTACTTTTTGCCTTCTGCATGATTATCATAGTTGTGATTTAGAAGGAGGAGTTTGTATGCTGCAATGACATTTAGTTACTAAGTAACTAGCTCGGATCTCAGACAGGAATTCATTTTTAAGAGATTGAAAGAAGTGCAAGAATAACTAAGATATTCGTTTCAGATTATATATACCTGTAGCATCAGCAGCTGAGACTGCGTACATGAGTATTACCTAGCAATACAACTAAAGTTTCACCACCAATGACAAAGTAAAAAAAAACACCGAACTTTATTTACCTTTTAAAAGTTCTTTACTTATACCGTGTAAGCAATATTCAATCTAGTATTTATAATAGATATAGGAAAACAGACAGTCCTAGCCTGTCCTCTAGTAAGTAATTTAATCATCCATCTGTCTATAATGTGCTAACCACACTTCTATTGATATCACAAAATGTGTTTTAATAAGAGACTCACAGCTATGATTCTCCCATAGTGAATATGGCTGCATTGGCCACATGCTTACACTGACAGCTGATAAGAAATACAAATAAATTTACAAACTACTTAAAGATCACTACACTGTAAACCCACAATTTAACTTTTGAATAGTATTCCTAGTATGTGCAAACAATACCCGGCAATAAATGTGATTCAGATTCTACAAGTAGAGATTACTTAGTATGTTAGGATTCTGTAAAGGCAAATAATGAACTTTAAAAGTCCCTGTCCATCTATAGAAGGTTAACATAAAAAAATGTATTGCTGAATCTCTTATTTCAAACAAGGGCAAATCCCTTACTTGGACAGTAAGACAGATTTTACAGTACAAGTAACACCTAACATTCATTCATCTTCTTGCTCGCTTATTCCCTAATTCGAGGTCACAGGGATCTGTTGGCGCCTATCCCAGCGTACATAAGGCGAGAGGCGGGGGTACACCCTGGACGGGTCACCAGTCCATCTCAGGGCAACACAGACAAACAACCATTCACACACACACACACACACACACATATTCACTCCTATAGACAATTTACAATCACCAATCCACCTAATTTGTATGTTTTTGGACTGTGGGAGGAAACCGGAGTACCCGGAGGAAACCCACGCAAGCGCGGGGAGAACATGCACACTCTGCACAGAAAAATCCACCGCCCCGAACACCTTACTTAAAATATAAATAATGCCCATTATGCATTATGACAGACAGACAAATAGACAGACACACAGATTATCACGGTCGCCTCACAGCAGGAAGGTTTAGTTTGATCCCGTGCAAAGGGTCTTTCTGTGCAGAGTTTGCATGTTCTCCACGTGCTTCCGTGGGTTTTTTCAGGGTAATTTGGTTTCTGATTAAATATCAGCACTATTGGAACACTATTTGTGGGTGAAAGTTGTATAATATATGCCAGGTGACTAATGAAGACTTCTCTAGACAATATATTTCAGCATTCACACAATGTGTGTTTCTGCATAAGTTCCACGGAAGGATGTGTAATGTCAAGTGGGGATTGACTCTTTTTTTTTACTGCACCAGAGCTCAGAATGCACGCGAGTTGAGGATTAGCTTGTTACTGTATAAACATTACAAAAACGTTTAAATCCACAAGATACAAGGAACAATAACTTTGATAGATTTAACAAAAATGCATTGTACTGCAAAAAACATAGCACAGGTTACTTCATTTACATTTACAGCTATTATGCAGAGCGACTTACAATGGCCCACTGTATTGGTTTGGTAAAGCTGGGAATCGAACACCGGTCTTTTTGGTATCAGAAACTAAACCACTAATCTAGCCCTTTCTCCTTCATTTACATCTATATTTATCTATGATTATTACTACAATATTGTATATTTTTCCAGATACTCTGCCTTATAAAATCACCTCAATCATTTTAAAATAACAAATTCTGTCTAAACAGAAAGAACCAAGACCACGCAGAGCAGTATGATCGAGAGACGGCTGCGTTTAGCCCTGTGGAGCACAGAGTTCTGGGCCGGGTCAGTTCACCTACGGTCAAAAAAGTCATACTACAGCATTTTGAAAGTTTTTGAACACCTTTTACCACATAAAGGTCAGTAAGCACAATCATAAATAATATATAAGGCACTGACGAGTTTAAGTGTGCCTTATAGTCCAGAAAATACGGTATTCAAGTCATCTTACATATTATAATATACAGTATATATTCACGAAAAATATTGCAAAGTCAGTTTTTTTCCTTACTATCTTATATATATATTAAATATATACACTTCCGTCATCAATCCCAAAATATTAAAACTTTTTATCCATATAACCACTTGGAAGTTAAAGGCCTTGCTAAGATTGGTGGTACCGTGAATCAAACCTACAATCTTTAATTTAGCAGTCTAACACCGTAATCACTAATCTACCACTTACCTAACTCACTATTAACTACCACTGAGCCACTGCAATGTCTAAATAATGCTGGTTACACATCATTCATTCATCTTTTAACCCATTTAAAGGACAGGAGTACACCCTTCATAGGTCTCTACTCTGGAAAGGTCGCCATCAATTTGTAATTTTCTACCAGATGTAGTGTGCCTTTCTACCAAATTTTTCCTTAAACAGTGCTGCCTAAATACAGCTTATTTTAAAAATGGATTAAAAAAAAAATTGATTAAACAAAATGTAGTGTGTCTTGTAAATGTAAAGTTTGGTGTCTTTAGCAAGGTTGCGGATTATGGTGGTAGCCAATAGTTTCCTTCTGTTTTTATGATAGTGGAGGTTACACAACATGCAAAACGAAATCTAAACACACTCAGTTGTCTAGTATGACAGTCATTCAAAAAGGCCAGTCATGCTTTTTCGATCACGTTTACTTTACAGCCTTTTGCCGTTAGCTAATTGCAGTGTTTTAAATTGTGTTTGGGGGCGGCGCGGTGGTGTAGAGATTAGCATGGTTGCTTCACAATAATAAAGGTCCCTGGTTCGATTCCCGGGCTGGGGATCTTTCTGTGTGGAGTTTGCATGCTCTCTTCGCGCTTGTGTGGGTTTCCTCCCACTGTCCAAAAACATGCAGATTAGGTTGCTTGGTGAGTCTAAAAATTGCCCATAGGAGTGAATGTGTATGTGAATGGCTGTACGTGACACCCTCAGCTATTCAAACAATAGAGTCTTCTCCTTGTTACATTCAAGGAAGTGTATCTGGAAGAAGGAGGAAAAGCTACCTTCAAAATCATAGAGGTCTTCTGCAAACCCCATACATTATACAAACATATCCCTTGTTCCTCTTCAAAGGATGACGTCATGAATACCGTGCAGAGAATGCATGTCAGCCTGACAGCACTCAAGCCAGCTACATCTTCCTTCTTTCATGATGAAACTCTTTCTTACAACCACATCCTGAAAACTGTGCTTAATAAGGAAGTTTCAGAGATATAAAGTTCTCATATTTGTAATTGAATCATTTCTGATACTGTCTTATAATACACTGATGTCTATACATTTAGGGGGAGAGCACGGACAGTTACAGGTTTCCTTTAATGTTCAAATGACCAAATATATTGTATGAAATGAAAATGCATAAAGAAAAACTGTATGTTTTAAATAAATGGTAACACCAGGAATCTTTAGTACAAGTCTAATTAATATTGCAATTTCAGAATTGCAATAAATAAATTAAATCCAGATTTATTTATTATTTTGCTGTTGGATTAAGCTAACCCAGCCATTAGGCTTGGACAAGCCAGTGCATTCTTAGTGCCGGTTCCAAGCCAAGATAAATGGGGAGGCATCCAGTGTAAAACCACTCCAGATCAAATATGTGGATTACAAATCAGAATTTTATACCGGATTGATCGAGGCCCGGGTTAACAACGACTGTTACAGGTATTGTTAGCCGACAGCGTGCCGGTGGAATTGGGCTAGGAGGAAGAAGTGAGAAGAAGAAAGACATCTACAAAGACGGCAGGTGAAGGAGAAGTGCAGGAGAGTGGAGGTTAGGGTGGGTACTTTAAATGTTGGTACTAAGACCAAAGAGGAGGTTTATATATGTGGTGAGGGGAATTATGCAGGTAGTTGGGGTGAAAGGCAGATGTAGAGGACAGGGTAGTGTGGAGAAGAGTGATCCAACCCTTATCCCGTATGGCAACCCGTAAAGGGAGCAGCTGAAAATGTGAAAAAGACTGTAGTGGGATCTCTGGATGACAAAGAGTCAAATGATTGTGTTTATGTGTGTCAACTAAACTAAGTTTAGATAAGTGTCTTAAGTGAAAGTTCTAGGTTAGAATGTATATTGTTTTGGAAGCGCTTTCAATTCATTAGTCAAGGGGAGGGGGTAGCGCAGTGGTTAAGGTGCTGGTCTGCTAACTGGCAGATCACGGTTTGATTTCCAGTACCACCAAGCTGCTACAGCTGGCCCGCTAAGCAACGGCCACCGTCTGGGCTAGAGAGCAACTAACTTCTCAGTCATATAAAGGAGATAAATATAAGTTGTTCTGTAGAAGGGTGTCTGCCCAATGCAATAAATGTAAATTGCTTGCTTCCGGTTAATTCGCTAAATGTTGCTCGCTGATTAACATATCCAACACAATTGGTTTCAGATTCTCTATGGTTTGGTTTGCTATTCATTACAAATTCTGATAAAGTTTCATAAGACACAAAGACATACATTAAACAAAGATGTACGTTTACAGCATTTGGCAGACGCCCTTATCCAGAGCGACTTACAACTGAGAAATTATGGGTTAAGGGTCAACAGTAGTTGCTTGGTGGTGCTGGGAATTGCACCCCAGTCTTTTCTGCATCAGTCCAACACCTTAACCTCTAAGCCACCACGTTTCAAGATTTTATCGAATGATTATTTGAGAGAGCTCTTTTACTAGTCAATGTATGTATGCATGTACATATTTCCTTTGGCTGCTCCAGTTAGCGGTCGCTACAGCGGATCACCGTGATCCACACATTCGATTTGGCTTCGATGGAGTTTTTACGCTGGACGCCCTTCCTAACCCTCCCATTTATCCGGGCTTGGGACCCACGCAAGCGCGCAGAGACCCGGACCTTCTTGTTGTGAAGCGACCGTGCTAACCACTACGCCACCGCGCACCCCTTTTACTAGTCAATATACTATTTCATTATAATGTAATTATAGAAATTTAAAGAAATGTGTGTGGTTTGGGGCATCTTAATCTTTCATAGCAGTACCTCTGAATGTATCGAAGGTTGAAGCGGCCTCTCAGCTAGGACAAGTTGGGTTGGGTTTGACCTAATTGAACAGAATCCCTCACCACTGCATACATACAGTCAGAACCGCCTGCACTGCAATATTATACACAGCTTTTCCCCACAAATAACTGATTGGTGCACTTTTGAAAAGGTGGGGCAATCTTCTGATTTTCTTGTCCTAACCTTTCTGAGACATCTGACTACCATCAATTTCAAACATGACATTTTTTTTTTCATAATTTGGAACTTTCTCTGTTTACACCTTGGATAATTGCATTGTTTTCATGTAGATTGAACAGTGTCTTGTGGTTAGCTCGGTCGCAAGAAGGTCCTGGGTTCGATTCCCGGGCCGGGGATCTTTCTGTGCATGTTACTCTGGGTACTCCAGTTTCCTCCCACAGTCCAAAAACATGTACATTAGGTTGATCGTCTATATTACCCATAGCAGTGAATGTGTGTGTGAATGTCTGTGTGGACTGGCCACCTGTCCAGGGTGTACCCCCGCCTCTTGCCCTATGTGCGCTGGGATAGGCACCAACAGACCCCTGTAACCAGGAACAAGCGAATAAGCAGGTAAGAAAATGAATGAATGAACAGTGTCTTGACTTTTCTTGTAATAAGGATTGCATAAGGACTGACAGGCATCAGGCAATGTGTAGACAGTATGTGTTTTTCTAATAAACTGTATATAGATTTTTTTTTCTTACTACAAATCAGCAATTGAATACAGGCTCATCATGCTGCATCCTGTCTACAACAGATTTGCTGAAGTTACAACAGAAAATGAAACACAAAAACGTAGAGCACAAATGTTTTAGTAAGCAATAAACCATCAGGATTTCTTTTGTGTTTACATTTAGTTCCCGTTATTGTATGTGTTTTTACAAAAACAGCAATACCAGCATCATGACAAGGGCTAGACAGTTGTATACGCAAAGACACTAGTAAACAGGAACTTGTCAGAACACTGTCTGTACTGTTATAGCACTTGTTTGTACAATTCCATTACTGTGTGTTTAATAGACACACTCACTTATTTGGATGTTTTGAGAGGACACATAAGACACTAGTCAGAGCGAAAAACTCCACAACGCTCGATAAAACACAGACTCAAGCTACCTGCAGTCGAAAGCACAGAACATTCATTCATTCATTACATCTTCTTACTCCCGAATTCGGGGTCACGGGGTCTGCTGGAGCTTATCCCATCGCACATAGAACGAAAACCTGTCCATTGCAGGGCACAAACAGTCCCTCCCACACACACACACACACACACACACACACACACACACACACACACACACACACACACACACACACACACACA
>JAOTRA010000036.1:11110477-11122984 GCA_026260255.1 Pseudolaguvia tuberculata | reverse complement strand
TATATATATGCGGTGGAGTAGTGGTTAGCACAGTCTCCTCACAACAAGAAAGTCCCGGGTTCGATTCCCGGGCCGGGGATCTTTCTGTGTGGAGTTTGCATATTCTCCCCGTGCTTGCGTGGGTTTCCTCCAGGTACTCCGGTTTCCTCCCACAGAAGGAAGCATGCAGATTAGGTCGATTGGTTTTTCTAAAATTGTCTGTAGGAGTGAATGTGTGTGTGTGGTTGTTTGTCTATTTGTGGCCCTGAGATGGACTGGCGACCAGTCCAGGGTATACCCCCGCCTCTCGCCCTATGTGAGTTGGAATAGGTGCCAGCAGACCCCCGTGACCCCGAATTAGACAATAAGTGGGTCAGAAAATTAATGAATGAATATACAGTAGACAACTGTCTAAAAAAAACAACACTTTATTAGTGTTGTAAACAGAAAAGCATAATACAGTGCCAATTATACTTAAGGAGGACCACATTAAAGGTTTCATTATTATTAATTGCTATTTTATGTCTAAAGAATAAACAAACACTAGGCAAAGGTTAGTGTTCGAATGAATAATTTGTTTCATTTAGGTATTTCCCAAACTGCATGAATGTTCAAGTAATTATTATTATTATTAGATAGACCATTTCACTGATTTATAGTGTATAATCATGTATGTGACAAATTAAATCAGAATCTGCGATTTGTGTATTGTGATAGACTAACCTTACTATGATTTTTAGCATTTCATTTTTCCTGTTGATCAGTCGGTACAACCTGGTTAGACCATTAAACAACTCTTGTCTTCTAGGAATCCTGGTATTGACACAGATGATTAATCCTTTCCGCACCATCCCTTTTAACTTCAAAGACCAGTTTGGAATGGCTTACGGGGGTCTCAGAGGGGCTATAACTTTTGCATTAGCTTTTACCCTTCCTGATACTATTCTTCGCAAAAAACTGTTCATTACTACCTGCATTACTGTAATTATCTTCACAGTCTTTGTTCAGGTAATATTACTGGATATAATTAAAATTAATTAACAATTTTTAAAATCATATTAGGGCGGCACGGTGGCGTAAAGGATAGCACGGTTGCCTCCCGGGTTCGAATCCCAGGCTGGGGATCTTTCTGTGCAGAGTTTATTTTTCTCCCCGCGCTTGCATGAGTTTCCTCCGGGTACTCTGGTTTCTCCCACAGTCCAAAAACATGTAGATTAGGTCCATTGGTAATTCTAAATTGTCCGTAGGAGTAAATGTGTGTGAATGGTTGTTTGTCTATGTGTTGCTCTGAGATGACAGGGTGTACTCCTGCCTTTCGCCCTATGTGTGCAATGAAAATCATATTAATATCAGCAGCAACACTGAATGCAGATTAAAAACCCCTTAATGTTTAAATAAACTATTATGAAATATAGGGGCGGGGTTTACCTCACAGCAAGGAGGAGTTTCTAGTTTGCATGTTCTTTGAATGTTTGTTTGTTGACATTTTTGCTGATTTATTAAAAAAGAAAAACTGAAAAATCGTATGTATTTATACTAACTATTCAAACTTTGGAGTCCATCATGTGTTTTTTTTTTAGCAAACTCCATGTGGGCTTTCATGTGTCTTGCACTGAGGAGAGGCTTCAGTCGGGCCCCTCTGCCATAAAGCTCCGACTGGTGGAGGGCTGCAGCCACAGCTTCAACTTTCTCTCATTTCCTGACTGTATCTCTGGACTCCAGCCAGTGATCTTTGGGTACTTCTTTACCTCTCTCAGCAAGGCCGGTTTGGCCAGCTCTAAGAAGAGTCCTGGTCATCCCAAACGTCTTCCATTTAAGGATTATGGAGGACACTGTGCTCTTAGGAACCTTAAGTGCAGCAGAATTGTGCTTTTCCATAATTCTGTCTCTGAGCTCTTCAGGCAGTTCCATTGACCTCATGATTCTTATTTGACAGGTGTCATTTGACCCAAGTCTATTCAGTATAATCAAACACAGCTGGACTCAAATGAAGGTGTAGAACCAACAAAAGGTCTGAATACTTAGGACCATGTGATATTTCAGTTTTTCTTTTTTAATAAATCCGCAAAAATGTCAACAATTCTGTGTTTTTCTGTCAATATGGTGTGCAGTGTGTACAACGTACTGCAAATGGCTGCATTATAACAAAGATCTGAATACTTTCCGTACCATTGTATTTATTTATGTTTCCCTCTTTTTTAGGGTATCAGCATACGGCCAATTATTGAACTAATGAATGTCAGAAAAACAAACCGGGATCTTTGCTCCATTAATATTGAAATTCACAGAAGGGTGTGTAATGAAACGTGAACACTTTGGCATATGTTTGTGATGTTATGATAAATGATGGCGAGAATAAATAAACAATAAATGTGCTTTTTTTAGGTAATGGAACATACCATTGCAGGTATAGAGGATCTCTGTGGACAGTGGAGTCACTACTCATTAAAAGACAGGTAGACTAGGTCCCTGATTGAATGATAAGACTGCAAATGCAAAAATACAACCGATAGAAATACACCTGATAAAAGTATTGACAGAGCTAACTATTGTATTTATATATGTTTTCAAACATCTTATTCCAGATTTTTAGTCTCATGTCTCCGTTACTAGTAAAATGGATTTGGGGATTTTCCTATTCAACCACAGTTGTATTAGTGTGATCAGGATGAGGTCAGGGCTCTATGCAAGTTCTTTTACTCCAGCAATAACAGATCTGTTCATGGAGTCCGGGGACATACACAGGCGCACTGCCATTTAACACATGAAATGTGTCCCAAATCCACTTTTTTTCCCACACGTGAAAAGATCTGTTTTTCTCATGACAGTGTGACCAGCACCGCATAAAATTCTAAAATGTTAATTCTGATGTATGCCACTTCCATATAATAGTAATAAATATGGCACAGGTCAAATGTTTTCTAACGTGATCGCAGTCATGCCACTTTAATGTCATTTTCGGTCAACATGTGTCATCATTCTGTGCTGGCTTGTATTTATAAATAGTTAAAGAATTTAATGTGTATTATATCTTTAAAAGTAAATTTTCAAACTAACATTATAAATAACTTTCTAATATATCGTTTGCTGAAGGTATTGTTCTTAGTCTTAGAATTTGCTCGGCTGAGCATGCAGTTCAGTATAGGATCATGATCTCTTATCTATCAAGAATGGGGGGTCACAGCAATAAAAGATATTCTACCTAACTGTGGTCTTCCAAATTTATACCAACACTTTAGGGAAGACATGTACCGTATGCTAAAAACTTTTTGTCTATTTGTCTCAGCATCTCTTTAGACAACGTACTGGTTATATAGATTATTGTACACATGTTGGGTGGCGCGGTGGCGTAGTGGTTAGCATGGTCAACTCACAACAAGAAGGTCGATTCACGGGCCGGGAATCTTTCTGTACAGAGTTTGCTTGTGCGGGTTTCCTCCGAGCACTCCGGTTTCCTCCCACAGTCCAAAAACATGTAAATTAGGTTGATTAGTGATTCTAAATTGCTGAGATCTTTCTGTGGGGAGTTTGTATGTTCTCCCGGCGCTTGCGTGGGGTTCCTCCGGATACTCCGGTTTCCTTCCACAGTCCAAAAACATGCAGATTTGGTTGATTGGTGATTCTAAATTGCCCATGAGTGAATGTGTGTGTGTGTGTGAGTGGTTGTTTGTCTATCCAGAGTGTACCCCACCTGTCCAGGGTGTACCCCCTGCCTCTCGCCCTATGTGCACCAGCGGACCCCCTTGACCCCGAACTGGGAATAAGTGGATCAGAAGATGAATGAAAGAATGAATGTACACATTTCTAAGCATGTTCTTGTCGATTACATTTGTTAACAATGCAGTGAAACAATTCTATTTTTAAAAGTGTACAATATAATACAATATATTCTACATTATATAAACTTGCTTCCTAATTTTCAATGCTGTGCTCTCTATGTTATGACCATCTTTAATAATAAAAAAAATGTTCTTTTTTAGGTTTATGCGGTTTAATAACCGTTTTCTTCGTAAGATTTTGATCCGTGATGACCGGGCTGAATCCAGCATTGTGGCTCTTTATAAAAAACTGGAGCTTCAAAATGCTATGGAGATCTTGGACACTGTATATGGTGGCATTAGTACAGAACAAGAGTAGGGGCAGTATTCTATATTAATATTCATTTATGACTACAATTCTGACTACAATCATTTTAACTGGTGTGTTTTTAGTGAGATACCCAAATTTGACAAACCCGAGAAGACTTTGCTGAAAACAGATCTAATTGCCATTCATGATATTTTATCAAAGAACATGTACCATATCAGGGAACGGGTGAGTTTAAGACAATGTACCACTTGATGTAGCCAATTAAATTGATTCTTTTTTGCACATATAGAGTTCATCTATTAATTAAATGTCCTAATCTCATTATTTTTACATCAATATAACCACCTTAGATAAACTCTTTTGTAATCTCACTGTTCATTCTTCCAGACAAGATCCTATACCAATAAACATGCCCTCCCTAATGATAGTAGAGACCGAGAGATCCTGATGAGGCGCCATGCCAGCATCCGACAAAGTCTTAGACTAGGAAGACAACAGAGCCCAGTAAGCAAGTTTTACACCACAAAGATATACAGATCAGCTCTTGGATTATGACCATTTTCCTTATTTTTAATCTTTTATTTTTCTCATTTTTGCTCCCATAGGAGGCCGTAGGGGTGTCAAAATATTTTTCTCTTCCTATTGGTCAAAGCCTTAACTCTAGATTTGCTACAGAAAGACTAAACAAAAATGGTGAAAAACATTTTTCAACTTTTTTCAACATATACACATATATATATATATATATATTGTAACAGGATATATTAATGATTACTGGAGTCAGATGAACGAAAGAACCCTTTATTTACAAGTAAGCACAAATCTTTGAACAAAACTAAAACCGACAAACAAAATCGTGCAGCAACGTTGCTCTAACAAGTGAAACTTAACTTTAGGGGAGACAGAACGTAGAACAGACGGGGACTCGAACCTAGGCTAAACATAGAGCAGGCAAATATACACAAAGTATATGAATTGTAAATGTGGGACTGCACTTAAACAATGTCTAGTTACTAAGAGGGAAGCGGGTCCTTGGTTGAGCGGTGGATGAAGCATAGAATTAAGGGAAGTGAGCGGTAACTCAGTAAGCTGCAGCAGGTATAAATAAAATCAGGACACTCTAGAGCTGAGAACAGAGAGCCCCTAAAATGCAAATGACAAAAAAGACAAGTTGTCATTTCAAAATCTGTCATTTAGGTGTAATTTTTCTCGGAGCCCTCCCACATCATGCTATGCTGTTGCCAATACTCAAAAGTGTTGGATGCTTTGGGAGAGTTCTGCAAGCTTACATTAAATTAAGGAAAGTCATTAGAACAAGTATGATCTTCTACCTCCCTCAGCTACATTAACTAGTGCTCAGCCACTTTCCTGCTTCCAGACACTATAAAATGACTAGACTCTTAATCATCCTTGTCAAGCCTTGATTGTTGATTATTACACTACAGCTATGTCAATGTTTTTTTCCCCAGGTGATGCTGACTTGGTGACAAAACCTAGCATATCAGCCAGGTCCAGATTTAGACAGCTTTCCCGGACTCCATCTATGCCAAGGACACCTCTAAGAATGCTGGAGACCTTTCAGGAAATCTCAGTAGATGAGGTAAATGAGGAGCAGAGGGGATATGGCTCATCATCCATGGGCTCCAACTGCAATTTCAGTAAGCGCTTCCCTTCACAAAGGCACATCCAAAATAGGGACAAAGATTCTGTACCTCAAAGAGAAAGGAGACAAAATGTATCTCCGTCTACAGTATGGAGCCCAGAGCCACCAGAGACAGGTGACAATGAGGCAGGAAACCCTCTGCTATGGAGAACTCAGAGGAAACCACAAGGCCAGCCAAAATGAAATTAGCACTAAACTATGTGGCTGATATGATAAGAGGAAACATACACTACACTACTGTTAATAGGACATGGAAGAGCCAGAATAACTGGATTCAGTTGGAAATTGTGGAACACATGAACTCATTTAAAAGTTTCGGTTTACTGGGTTGGTAAATATGCTCCATTCATAATTATAGTGGGCGGGGCGGGGGCATAGTGATTAGCACAGTCAATTCACAACAAAGGGTCTTTCTTTGCGGAGTTTTCATGTTCTCCCTGCACCTGTCTGGGTTTTCCCATGAGTCAATGTTTGTGTGTGGTTGTTCGTCTATGTGTGACCCTGTGACGGGCTGGCGACCTGTCCAGGGTGTGCCCCTGCCTTTTTCCCTATGTGTCCATGAACCTGAATAACATGTGTTAGAAGATTAATAAATGAGTGAATAATTAAAGTACTATCATTATATAAAGCATTAACACTGACTTGTACATTCTTAATACATTCTTGGATTAACCTTATTCATAATCCAGGTATATTAGCCATTAGCTAATATGTAACAAATAGCTCAGGTGTGAGTGCATACAATAATACATTTTGTAGTAAAATATCAAAACTTTTTATGAATGTTAACATGCAGATTCATGCCCTATTTAATGCTGTGCAATTTTAGTTCAATATTGCATTAAATTTTTCCTTGTGGAGTATGGAGAACCCTGCAAAGATAATTCCTGTCAATCCAAAGCCTGCTTATACATTATAAACTGCTAATCCAGAACCTGCTCACCTTATCCCTCCATGTTTAGTCTTGGAACAAGTCAACCAACATAACAGAAACTCAGCCCAAGATGTCTGACATGACAAAGTCTCTCCCCAAAACAATCACAAAGCCAGAATCTCAACCAAAGATGGCTGCCATGCTTGTATCTTGCCACAAACAATAATGCCATGAAAGCTTCCCCTAAATATTCTTGTGGTGGGCTGCCAGCATAGATACATCTTCCAGACCCACAATTGTAACACCGCCTCGCTGTACACCAAGTTCCAGGTGTTCCATCTTGCACCTGGACCAGCTCCACTCCAAACATGGGGGTGTGGAACCTTTGGTGGTTTACTTTGTTTGTGTTTTGATGTCATGTGATGTGTCATGTCATTTGATGGATGTTCCTGTTAGTGAGTTTCTGTTGAACCTAAATAAAGTTTATGTATAGAAGTCAAGTCATTTCAAATTTGTTTAGTCTGGTTAGTATAGTTCTTAATACTTAATACAATAGATTTGTTATAATGCCTCTAAAATATTTGCCTTATTTACCAAAAGATACTACCGCAACCATTGTATTTTAAAAAGCCATTTATTTACTGCTTTGTATTAACTGATTTATCCTGGATACACTGGACAGAGGCAGAAATACACCTTATTATATTAAATATACCATCATATAGCTTTACGGACAAATACATTTTGGGAGGTTGGAGGGAACAAAAAGAACTCAACATGAGCATGTGTGAAACTTTCAGATAAATAATAACCTGAGTTGGAGCTGGTATGCAGCAATATAATAAATATATTAACACTTATTCAATTCAAGTCAATTCTTTTCTTTTACATGACCAGCATTTACAATTAAAACAAAGTCTCTAGTTAGCTATATCAGACATCTTTCTACTACTGGCCATCATATCTGCTGGTCTAGAAACTAACTACATAGACCACAAATATACACTTCCAAATACCTACGATATCCGTAATATCCAGAAAAAATGCCAACATTAACAGCTGACAGCACACCTTATTTTTATAAATAGGAAAATAAACTTCCAATCCAATCACTCTTTAGCCTTTGTGTTTTTCCTCTTAGCCCACTTTGGAGTCCTGAAAACCAGTAGCACCAGAGCTGACAGAGCAAGCAGCACTCCAAGGCTAGGTGGACCACATGGGCTGATTTCCTGAGTCAGGCCTGATAGCAATGGTGCCCATATGCGTCCCACTGCCGTCACTGACTGTCCTGCACCAATCAGGGTGCCGCTGGCTTTTGCATCTCCTCCATGCTGCAGCTCTAGGACTGTAATGCAGGTGCGCCCCACACTGGTAGAAATGGCAAAGAACGTGGAGGAGATCAGTACGTGCCAAACGCTGTCTGCTGCAGCATAAAGGAAGATCAACGATGAAGTGAATGCTGTGGAGTGCAGCAGCAAGGTAGACATATTGCCTCTATAGAGACGTGTTATGGGATCTACCAGGCATCCAGCCAGTGCACCCAGCATGCTGCTGTAGCTAATCAAGTAGCCAGTCAGTTTGGGTTTCAAATTAAAGCGCTCCTCCATGGCCAGAGAGAAGTTACTGTGATAAAGCATAATTGCCAGAGCCATTAATAGACGCACTAGGAACACATCCCACAGGTCAGAGGAGGCTACCCTGTGGATTTGTGTTATTACTGAGCGAAGCTGGACTAGAGCTATTGAACCACAGTTTTTGCACAAAGATGAGATTACAAAATGACAGGCTTCTATAAATGAGGAACAGCCACGATGGTTTCTATTGCAATTATTTAGCTCATCACTTATCTGTCGGATTTTATTAATCCTGTTAATATCTAAATGTTGGTTTTGAATTTCACGCCATGGTAACATCCAGACCAAACCTGAAAATGATCATAAAACAGTCCAAATAAGTTTAAAAAGCAGGTAAGCCTCTTTAAGAAAAACATTTCATACATAAAAATGATGTAGATCGTCAGTACATGTGACACTGTGTATGCTTGTGTATGTGAATTGTATGATCCTCTGATTAGTTGACAGATTTTATTCTTTTAACTTGACATAAAATATCTACTGCACCTGCATTAAGAATGAAGATAGAGGCACAAACAAAGGAAGACAAATAAAATCCTCCCTCGTGTTCAGTGAGGTAGCCTCCCACCACTGGTCCTAGGATGAATCCCACACTGGACGCTGCATTGAAGTGACCCATAACCAGAGGGCGCTCTGACTCAGACACTACATCTGACAGAAGTGCTCGGCAAATGGACAAAGAGTGTTTAAAAAGTCCTGTAACAAATAAAAAAAAATAAAAAAAGATTGTTCTAAATAGCATTTCATTGGATGTGCATTGTTATATGTTGTCCACTATTTTTGTCAGTAGACAGCAACTACCAGAATACCAGTGGCAGTTTCCAACAGGGCCATTTATAGGATGTTGTTAAAATATTGTGATCATTAAAGTAGATCACATGACACTCTTTCCAGTTCCGTTCTAAAGAATTTAAGATTTGGTTCCACTTATTTAGGGTCAAAGGACTGTGTTTGAATACTAACATCACAAAAGAATACTTATAATATCATTACGCAGTAATTAAATAATTACTAATAACTGCATTAGATTTCACTTTGGTTCAAATTAGATTAAATCAGAGTTTGTTTCATTAATTTTTTTCATCCATTAATTTATAAACATGGGCTTCTTTAACAACACACACAATATGACCGGAATGTAATGAATGATAATGTGAAATCTTGTCAACTGATCCATTTATACAAAAGACAAAGAAACAGCATAATAGACAGTTTAACCAGCAAAACTAATATGCCTGGTTCTGTAAATCAGATGCAATACCTCAGACTGACAGATGCAACAACCTAACCTACCCACTGGTGTTCGGGCCAGCACAAACAGGGTAATAGATGTGGACATTCCCAGCAGACCATATCCAAAAGCACTAAGCAGAAGGCATGTCACTAAGGAAAAGCGTCTCCCCACTACATCACTCCAGCTACCCTGCCAAATGAGGACATATAGACACATGGCTGTTTTTAAAACATTAGATTAGGTTCAACTTTGTCATAATGCACTTAACACACAGACCGATATATTTCAAGTGTTTATTTCAGTTAATTTTGGTGATTATAACTGACAACTAATGAAAAACCCAAAGTATATCAGAAAATTTGAATATTGTTGTAAGGATATGAACGGAGCCCCGCCCCTCATATGACGACAGGCTGACGAAGCCCCGCCCCCACACTGCGCTAGCTGTCATTCCTGCACGGACATGTTTGGCGGCGTCGTCCTGGCAACTACGTTGTCAGGGCGATGACGTATTATTTAAGGGCACGTGACAGCAAGCGCAGGTGTGGGTAATTGTTTATGTGCGGCGTTCTTCTGAGGTTATGGTTTTGCGATTTTGGACTCTTGGAATTTGTACAGCTTTCGGACTCGTTTTGATCATTTGTATGTTTATATGTTCACTGTATTTATATCCTGCACCCTCACTTTCATTAAACTCACTTCCTTCACTGCAATATGGATCCTGCCCTTTTGTCTGTGCTGACGGCGTCATTACAATTAAAAAGATTCAGTATTGAAGACACCTGGTGCCACACCCTCATCAGCTAATTAACTCAAAATACCTGCGAAGGTATTTAAAGGGTCTGGTAGGCTATACAGTCATGTGGAGGATTTGACAGTTGTCCAAAAGACAACCATTGACACTTTGCACGAAGAGGGCAAGACACAAAAGGTCATTGCAAAAGAGGCAGGCTGTTCACAGAACTGTGTCCACATTAGCAGAGAGGCAAAGAGAAGGAAAATATGCGGTAGAAAAAAGTGTATAAGCAATGGGGAAACCCAAAACCAATGTGAGGCGATTCACAATGAGTGGACTGCAGCTGGAGTCAGAGCTTCCAGAACCAAGACATACAGACGTATGCAAGACATGGGTTTCACTTGTCGTCAGAAGAGTCTCTGCTGGGCTAAAGACAAAAAGGACCAAACTTATGTTCTCTGATAAAAGTAAATTTTGCCCCTCCTTTGGAAATCAAGGTTTCAAAGTCTGGAGGAGGAGAGGTCCAGTGTAAAGTTTCCACAGTCAGTGATGGTTTCGGTGCCATGTCATCTGCTGGTGTTGGTCCACTGTTTTTCTGAGGTCCAGGGTCGACACATCTGTATACCAGGACATTTTAAAGCACTTTATGCGTCCTGCTGCTGATGAACTTTATGGCAATACAGATTATTATATTATTTTTTAACAGGACTTAGCACCTGCACACGGTGCCAAAACTACAAGTAACTGGTTTAAGGACCATGGCATCCCTGTTTTTAATTGGTTAGCAAACTCGCCTGACCTTAACCACATAGAAAATCTATGGGGTATTGTGAAAAGGAAGATGTGATGTGCCAGACTCAACAATGTAGAAGAGCTGAAGGCCACTATCAGAGCAACCTGGGCTATCATAACACCTGAGCAGTGCCACAGATTGATCGACTCCATGCAATGCCGCATTGCTGCAGTAATTCAGGTAAAAGGAGCTCCAACTAAACATGGAATGCTGTACATGTTCATACTTTTCAGTTGGCCAAGATTTCTAAATCATTTCTTTGTATTAGTCTTAAGTAATATTCTAATTTTCTCAGTTACTGAATTTAGCTTTTTCAATAGTTGTCAGTTATAATCATCAAAATTAAAAGAAATAAACACTTGAAATATATCAGTCTGTGTGGAATGAATGTATACATTATATAAGTTTCACTTCTTGAACAGAATTAGTGAAAGTAGTGAACTTTTAGCAGATATTCTAATTATATGACCAGCACCTATATATAGTGAACATTTAAAGATATATAGATTACGAATAAATATATATACATTTTTATGAATATACAGCTTAAACAAATAAAAACAAACCATATATAGATAAATACATTACACTTAATATTACAAATAATACTCAAGCTAAATATTACCGTATATGATCTTTTTTTGGCCAGGCAGTGTATAACAATCTATATACAGACCGTCGAATGAGCAGAAGATGTGTACAGAGTAAGATTATGAAAGAAAGAAAGCCACTTTTATTTTTGTCACATACATGATTATACACCGTACAACATATAGTGAAATGTCTTTCTTTACTTATCCCATCTTAGTAAGTTGGGGTACAGCGCCCCTGGAGCAGGAAGGGTTAAGAGTCTTGCTCTGCTCAAGGACCAAACAGTGGTGGACTTGAGCCCAGATCTTCCTTTGTGGTGGTGGAGTTTGAACCCAGGTCTTCCTTGTCTCCTGATCAACAACTCGGCACCTTAACCATTTGAGCCACCACTGCCCCATGTTATGGTACATGTTACAGTGCTGATGAGTTTCTCAGTGTGTGTTGGGAAAGTCCTTAGTGACTCACACTCACTGTATAATTTAATAAAAAAATGAATGACAAAGCAGAAGATAGAAAAATGCTCCAGCTTACTTTTAACACAAAATCTTGTCACGTACCGTACAGGACACAGGAAAACACAACGTGCTAACTTACTGCATTTTGGAGCCAAATAAATTAGAGGTACAGTGATTTGGGTGTTCTGCTTCCCCTCTCTGTGTAACCAAATCTCCCTATACAAACACCCCCTTCACCTCCTGATTTCTGTCTCATGACCCTGCAGTTTTGAATAAGGAAACGTCTCAGATAACAAACATTTGGGGAAACATTACTATGCTTTCATTTTGCCCTAATTTGCTATTTCTTTAGTTTATTGGCAAGACATACTATGATAATAAGAAAATTCATTCATTCATTCATCTTCTTACCCGCTTATTCCCGAATCCGGGGTCACGGGGGTCTGCTGCGCCTATCCC
>JAOTRA010000036.1:11004553-11018742 GCA_026260255.1 Pseudolaguvia tuberculata | reverse complement strand
TAGGAAGGGCATCCAGCGTAAAACCCCGCCAAGTCGAATGTGCGGATCGTGGATCCGCTGTGGCAACCCCGAACGGTAGCAGCCGAAGGACAAAGAAAAGAAGAAGATATCACTAAATTGCTCATTTATCACAAATGAGCAATTTAGGGTTAAGGGCTATGCTCAGGAGATACGCAGTCGTAGCTTGGTAGTGCTAGTAATCCTGGATCCTTCAATTAGCTGTCCAACACCTTAACCACTAAGCAACCATTGTTTGCACTTTTTGTACAGAAGTAGGTTATGCTTGTATATTACTGTTGGCCACTGTTATAGACACATAGCTTTGCAGGGGCAATTCAGCTAAGTATAAAAAGTTTCAAGGATCTGTTGAATCAGCGATGTGCAAAAGAGAAATATGCATGGTATGATTTTCCAGTTTGTTTTTGATAAATAATGATCATTTCATTTTTATTCAATCACTATTGTTGCACAACCAAATTATTGACATTATGGCTGCTTGTGTGATAATTGTTCAAAATTTTATTTGACAATAGTTTTATGGTGTACAGATATTTATCACCTATTTATAAACACAATCAATATACTTGCTCTTGTGACTGGATTCAGTCAGTGTAGCAGCAAGGTATTTCTTAACATGAAGATCAGAGATCTGTGTAGACCAACAACTTATACCTGCTTTCAGATGAAAATATAACTGTGGAGTGTGACCCGATGGTTCTAGTGCAGTAAAACATAATGAGCAAAGCATTAAAGCAGCAGCGCTAGATGAAGTTAATGGAGCTTGAACTGAGCTCCTAATTGCCTTGTCTCTGTAACATTTATTCTGCTTCAACAGGACCAAGCAATAGAGAGTGGCAATCCAGGAAAAGATGGAGGTGAAAAACCACACTGGAGGTGACAGGAATGGCAAAGTGGAGCAGCAGAGCAGCAGAACAGCAGTTTAACAATGTGACACTTATCTGTCAAAATAGAACCTGAACAACTAACAAAGTATTTTACACTTTATATGAACAGTTCGTGCACACCTTCCCTACCATGCCAGAACATGCACAGTTTTTAACGATGGAAAAAACAGGTGCATCCTATTGCATCGCATCACAGCGCACTTGCACATTAAAAATGCTTTTAGTGGAGAAAGCACTTAGCTGACTCTTAAAGCAGAATGACACTCTTTCTGTGCCCCTGTGATGGCTTTACACACTGCAATTACATACACAATTACAGCCTCATACACCACACAACTGCTGCCGCACTGGGATCTGTGTGAAAAGTGTGTGTACATCTTTATGTGAATGTGAGCTTGTAGGGGTGTAGGTAATATAAGTTGCAATCGTGTACCTACGTGCCTTCTGACGCCTACGTACAAACTTTAATAATAATAATAATAATAATAATAATAATAATAATAATAATAATAATGTGTGTGTATATGGTCATTCGTCTTTGTGTTGCCCTGCAATGGACTGGCGACCTATTCAGAGTGTATCCCCGCCTCTTGTCCTATGTGTGCTGGGACCCCGAATTCGGGAATAAGCAGGTAAGAAGATGATTAAATGAATGAATGAATGAATGAATGAATGAATGAATGAATAATAATAATGAAGGGTGGCGTAGTGGTTATCACAGTCACCCCACAACAAGAAAGTCCTGGGTTTGATTCCTGGGCTAGTTCTTCCCGTGCTTGTGTGGGCTTACTCCGGGTTCTCTGGTTTCCTCCCACAGTCCAAAGACATGTACATTAGGTTTATTGGTAAGTCTAAATTATTATTGAGCCAATAATAATAATAATAATAATAGTATTAATATGTGGATTTTAATCCACTTTTATCCATTTCAAAAGTAAACATGCACAACAGTGAAGATCAACAATATAATGAGGTCTGGAGCAGCAGGAAGTGATGTTTATGTGTAAAGTAATGTACATACTGTTAAAAATGTGGGTATTAGGAGTGTAACACAATCCTATTAGGTGCATTTGTGTCAGAATCTATTTTCTATATTTTAGAGTTTAATCAAAAGTCGGTTTGGTCTAATCTATACTTTAATGTTAACTTACCTTTACCTTTTTGGCATTTGGCAAATGTTTCTATCCAGAATTGCTTCCATTTCGTAGCACAGTGGTTAAAATGTTGATACAATCAGATTCAGTGAAGCAGTGACTGCTAAAATGATGCCAGGCAGTAGGTTCTGTAAGGTTTCAAACCTGTGAAAAGAATCTGCAAAATAACGTTGCAAAGACTGAGCTGAAGCGACCGGGTGGCTCGACCAGTAATAAAGTGACGCTGTCCGAATTGCGGGGCAAGAGTACGAATGACGAGTTGAATTTTACTTGAACCAGTTGGAGGAATAACAAGTTGTACGAGTAGAGAGGCGGACAAATGATGGGGTTCCACTGAATTTGTGTTAGGCTCATAATACAAATAGAATAATACAAAAATTTTACAATGAGATTTCTTATCGAATGTACCGAGTATAAATCGCCAGGTTGAATGAAACATTTTAAAATATGACACGTTTGTTTGTTACCACAACCCATAATTTGGAGGTTAAACATGATCCTTGCACTGTCCTACTGTGTACATAATCTCTTTACATATATGCAAAGGCATTAACTCTGTTTCTGTGCCTTCCGCTGAAAGAATTCACTGTGTGCATTATACCACAGTGCCATGTGGCTCCATGTTTAGTCCCTGGCCCCTGGCATGGGGTCCCTTATTTATCGGATTAACTGCACAGTCATGGGCTTGGATCCAAAGCCTCGTGGTTTTGTGATTTCAAAGCCTTCTGGGTGCAGTAGAAACAGGCTTTTGGAATCTGAGCCAAAAACTCTCAGTAGCCTGTTGTGTCTGACACATTGCCATGGAAGCGGCAGGAGACCAATCTGACAACATTGTTGATTACTTAGCGATTAGTCAGTGGTTCCTCCAGAGACCGCTATTAGTGATGACCATGCACACTGAGAGAAAAGAGAGAAGTTAACACAGTTTAATTATATTTACAGCGCAACAGACCGTGATGACATCTACGCTGTGTGTTCCGACTTTTGATCACGTGACGTTTTGCTGCACTGTCGGAATGTTGTTTTCTGAAGCGCTGCTGATTTGCATTCCTGTAATATACAATGTAAACCTGTAGTGAAAGACAAGTGCCCTCTGTAACCTGTCATAGTGCTGCTATGAACTAATATACATGAAGTTCCTAGATTGATGCTGAGTAAGTATGATGAGGGTTCCCTCCTCCACACTGCCTCCTCTGTGTTTCCTCCCTGTCACTCACTTTTCATTTACTGCAGAAACCAGAAGCTCGTGAACCTGCTATTATGCAAATGGATGTGCAGTGATACTGTTTTGATAACAGCTCTTGGTCAGCCCACATCCCATAGCAAATGATTATTACTTCATGACTTTTGGAGAAAACAGACATGTGAATTCCGGTGATTTTCATATGTGGGTGTATATAGCAGTAACTGCTGTACGTGCCTGACGGAGATAGACATGCTGTGTGTTTCTTTATATTATGCATGCATGATGCTCAGAGAGATATTGACAGTAGGAGCGGTTTGCTGAATCCACATGCATATTCCTTTTTTTCTTTTCCCACTTTATAATTTTTTTATTTGTGTCAGTGTTAGTAGGAAGTGGTCTTTGAGTTGCGTCTCTGTGGCACTGTCTTTGTGTGTGGGGGTGTATATTTGTCTGCATGTGTGTATGAGTGAGTCACACTCTGTGCTTGACCCTGGCACTGCCTACACAAACAGACTGCAGCTAAGTGCTTTCTTTGTAATGGCTTTGTATTCGCTCATCGTTTGACCTTCAACCTTGCCCGAGCTTCCTCCCATGTCCTCTTCGCCGCCTTTTAACCTCCTTGTACTATTTATACTAGCGTTTCTTCACCATCCTACTATCCTACACAAATAAGTTACAATATGGCATATGCGTCAATTTATGTCATTTTCGTTATGAGCATGCAACACAATCAAAACTTTCAATTATTATTGTTTTTTTTTTACATTAAACAGCCAATAGGTGGTGCTATTCTATTTTGAGTTTAGTGATGCTAGGTGCAGTTGCATTCTCTTTGGCAGCTGCTTGCGCCACCTCCCCTCTTTCTCTTCTGTCCTCTCCTTAGAGACTGATGTAACCCCTCTGTGTGGGCACAGTACACACACACACACACACACACACACACACACACATGCACACACACAATGGGAGGGACACAAACTTAGTCTCCCTCACATAGGAGATCAGACCCAGAAAAGGCAGCATTGTGTGTGTTTGTTGCAATGCTCCCTCCCCATGGAGCACTTGGGTGAATGCCTGGGTGTGAATAGGGGTCAGAGGCAGTGGTGGCCCCTCGCTGCATCCCGCCGAGCCTCATTTTCGCACATTAATCACCCCCATTCACAGATAATGAGCTCCCCCTCAGTAGCGTTTAACCGCTCTGCCTGTCCTTTGGACCTGCTCATTTGGACCTCAGCAGGGGGGATGGTGTCCACTTGTGTAATTCCAATCAAAGCAGTAAACAGGTTGACCATCCTATCTGCTCCCCAGCCTTACAACACCAAAAAGCAGCTTCTTCACTTCTTCACTAAATATCTCTCTCTCTCTCTCTCTCTCTCTCTCTCTCTCTCTCTCTCTCTCTCTCTCTCTCTCCAGACACACACACACACACACACACACACACACCCACATAAAGGTGACGTGAATGTGTTTAGCTTTCTACCCTGTTTGAGTATGTGTGTGTGTGTGTGCGTGTGTGTGTATGTGTCTGTGTGTGTGCGTGTGCGCGTGTGTGTGCGCGCGTGTGTGTGTGTGTGTGTGTGTGTGTGTGTGTGTGTGTGTGTGTGTGTCTGTAGACAGGTGTGTGTTGAATGTATTGCTCTAATTTCCCATGCACTATAATTGCCTGAACCATGGTTGAATAGGCAGGCAGCAGAAGGTCAGAGGTCGTCTTCCCAGACTGATGATTTTAAAAAGTGAAAAGATGCTAAAAAATAAAGCAACTTTTTCAAGCTTCAAATCCTGAAGTGATCTAGTAGATCTAGTATAAATGAGGTGATATGACATAGTGGATAACTTAATAGAGTGTTGCTGTTCCTATTAGCAAAACTGGCTTTAGGATATCTTCTATCTGTGATACGGTGTGACTGAATAAAAGTGACCACTGGATACTGCGGTAAAGGATATACTGATGTAAAACATAATTTCTTCAACTAGAACAAGTGCCTTTACTGTACAATAGAAGAAGAAAAATCGAACCTTTCTGACTAGATTCCAAATATAAACAGAAACGTTAAGTGCACATTATGTAAGTGAAAGTTAGAGGCTGAGGAAATGAGGCCTGCAGCAGTGTTGTAACGTGAGTAAGGTCATGAGGGATTTCCTCTATGCGTATCTCTCACAGGGAGAACATGGGAACTAAAGGATAATTAAAACGTGCTATTAGCTGAGAGGCCACACTGTCACGATAAGAAAAAGAGAGGCTGGGGGAAATTAGCCAGCACCACGTCTCTGTCAAACAACGCCCCGACTGTGCCAACACTCAGTAGGAGACTCTGTCCCCCTCTTACAGAATATGTGTGTGTGTGCTATTGTTTATAGGCTGTTAAATCTTGACAGTTTTATAGTGCTTCTGTCCTCTAGAACAAAGTGAATGGCTTCTGTCATGAGCAACTGGAATAGCCGGAATGATATTCTTCTCACCTACCATTCCACAGCCTTACAGTACTTCTTATTAATTAGAACCGGGTGTCTAATTGACGTGTATGGTTAAAGTATAATAAGCAATTGGGAGGTTATGAGTTGTGAGCTGATGGAGAAGGAGGTACTTATAAGCTGAGCCTTTAAGGTGTGATGATTTATTTTTTTTGTCTTTAGTGTGGTAAAACTGTCATTTTGTCTCTTTTGCCAGCAGTTGTGGGTTGTACTTGTGTGGGTGTGTGTGTGTGTGTTTGTGTGTGTGTATGCTTGCTCTACTCTCAACCTTACGTAAGTGTGCATAAAATCTAATTTGCTAATGGATCCTTCATGGCTATACTTGTTTAGAAATGAAAAAAATGGTTTATTTATTTAGAAGATAGTTAAAGGTATAACGGGTGGTGCGGTGACGTAGTGGTTAGCCTGGTGACATCACAACAAGAAAGTCCCAGGTTTGATTCCCGGGCCAGGAATCTTTCTGTGTGGAGTTTGCATGGGTTTCCTCCGCGTAGTCGGTTTCCTTCCACACTCCAAAAACATGCAGATTAGGTGGATTGGTGATTCTAAATTGCCCATTGGAGTGAATGTGTGTGTGAGTGGTTGTCTGTCTATGTGTTGTCCTGTGATGGACTGGTGATCTGTCCAGGGTGTACCCCTGCCTCTCGCCCTATGTGCGCTGGGATAGGTGCAAGCAATCCCCCGTTACCCCGAATTAGGGAAAAGGGGGCAAGAAGATGAATTAATGAATAAAGGTATAACATAGTCTACAGGGATGGCAATTAAATCGGTTTCTGCTTGTTTATTACTTTGCTATTTGCCCTCTGCAATGTATTTATACTCGCACTTGCCTCTTTACTTGCCTTCTTCATCTTGGCATTTTGATGACTTCCTCTCTCTTCTTTACATTCTATACATCTCTCTTCTCTCTCTCTCTCTCTCTCTCTTCTCTCTTCTCTCTCTCTCTCTCTCTCTGATGTAGTTGCCTCCTCCTGAGGTGGTGGTTATAAACAGTCTGCGGGTGCCTGTGGAAAAGACCAGGTTCATGCTGGGAAAGCTCTCGATCTATCTCTCATATGCTTTCCTTTTGCTTCTGCGTCGTGCAAAGAAAGACAAGGGCATAATACACAATCTCAAGAAGCACTTAGCGTAAAACTAGAAGGTTAGCCTTGAGGCTAATCATTATATATGTAATTTAGT
This sequence comes from Pseudolaguvia tuberculata, assembly GCA_026260255.1. Lineage (NCBI taxonomy): Eukaryota > Metazoa > Chordata > Actinopteri > Siluriformes > Sisoridae > Pseudolaguvia > Pseudolaguvia tuberculata. The sequence goes on along the minus strand of JAOTRA010000036.1, from coordinate 11,011,846 downwards.
GTTAATTTATACCCCTCATCCTCCCCAAGCTTAAATACATTTGATCTGATCCAACAGCTATGTCGCTATGGAGTGGATTTAAAATTTACAAGCACACAAAAATACATGAACATAAAAAATAAACTGCTATGAACATATATAATCTATATAAATTTTTTTATATAGATTATATATCTATAAACTCTTTAAGCTACCAGAAAGAATTACAAATGAAGCAACCAAGATGTGGTCAAAAACAATCGGCTTTGATTGATTAAGTTTAGGAAATGCAGATCATTATTTCAATAATTCCTTCATTTTTATTGGCTCAAAATGGATGACGAATCTTATTATATTAATATCATATTCTCAGGTCAATGCAGAGACAGTCCAATGCAGGGTCCGAATTAATTTCTGCTTAGGTCAATAACTCCTGGAAGTGTGGAACCAACAAACATTATTCAATGACTCCCACTGACCTTAATTGCTTGTAGATATTTGTTTATCTTTAAAAGATTTTATTTGGGTTTGACTATTTAAAAATATTCCATTTCTTTGCCTTTTTTTTGTTGAAGAATTGTCAGGCTTCTGGATGTTGCCCAGAGGGTCTACCCAATAATGTGCATCCTCTGATAAACCTTCTGTAATTTAATTTATGGACAATTACTTTGAGTATAGACTTTGATGTTGATACAACTTGAATAGCATTTCTAAAGAATATCCACTTTACTTGACTTCCATTGTTTTTGGAATTTCGGATGATTCTAAGGGCCCATGTACTCTGGGAGCCTCCAGAGATCTGTGCTGTCTTAAAGGGTCCAATCTCATGCTTCTGCCCAAAAAGACATATGACTGACAGATAAAGCTCTCACTTAGATGCTTAGTTTTGTAGCGTATCATGTTTATGATCTTGATTAATGCTCATCGCCTCTAATGCAACACTGACAAACGGCTTTCTTCTTTGATCAGACAGCTTTGGGTTGTTTCCAGATAGACCATTAAACAACATGACACAAGTTTTCAGCCAATGCATCCAAAATTTGTCTAAGGCTGAGACTAGGCATTTTGATCATTGCAAATGTATCTCTGTTGGGTCTGCCTGTTATTTGCATGAACATCTTCACCGTGAACAAATAAAGCAAATGGCAATTCATCACATTAAATATCAACTCCATTACTTTTATCTCTTTTATTTCATTATACTTCTTACATCATTTTATTCCATAATAACTGCTTACAATATATCTCAAGTGTCTAGTTAGGTCTGGCTGTAACAAACGATTTTATTTCCATAGCAAATAATGCTATATAAATGCCAAAACACATTACCTTAAAAAAAGTCTAGACATACGTTAAGCCTTGATTGCATTGTTTCTAATTGTTTGTGGTGGTTGTACAAAGGCAAAATTAATACATTGTGTCACTGTCTAACGGATTATAGGCCAGGCTGTATTTAGAGAAAAGATAAAGGCAGTAAGCATACTGCCCACTGCTCTACAATTGCAATTTTAATGAGTTCTTATAATATGTATTTTATGGTGTCTGCTCAGTGCCCTCTTAATTCAGCTATACTTACACATAACCCTTTTTTAAAAGATGTACATGTAATACTTTCTTTTATTTTCAGAGGGATTTCATCCTCTATGTAACAAGAAATAGAAGACCATATTTAGGCTCCTCTTATTTTGATGTTTGAGTGTTGTTTGTATTCACAGACGTTTGCTCAGTTTAAAAAAATTACCTATACGGTACAAATGTGTTTTTTACAGATGAAATATATGTAGTGTCTGATATCTTCAATAGAATGTAATTTTTCAATTGAAAAAGGTTTTTACAGACAAAACACCAACAAATTTTAAAGATTTTCATCAGTTTGATAACACACAGACTACAAACTCCCACAATATACTAAAATACAGAAGCATACTTAACAAACAGACCATAATGGAAATCTATCAAGAGGACCCAAAAGGTGAAGAGGACTTCAGAAGCTTTTTTTCTTCTGCTGGTTGAAAGTCTCCTCTGATCTCGATAGCAATTCTAGGCATAATCTGTCTGTTGTGGTCTGGGCGATTTGTAATATGTTTCTGTATTTTGTTATATTGTGAAGATTTGCCTCTCCATGGACCGCTACCTTATCATGATGGAGGGTGCCCAAAGGATCCTAGGAGCTATGTTTTTGGGGGTTACATGATCCCAGTAGGTCAGGGGTCGGGAACCTTTTTGACTCAGAGAGCCGTATAAGCAAAATATTTGGAAATGTATTTCAGTGAGAGCCATATAATATATTTATAGACTGATTGAAAAGAGGGTGTTTACCTGTTTACCCAGCAACGGCCAACATAGGCTATTATCATCCAATTAAAATAATGGACATGGAATGGATGAACGGAGATCGGATCCATGTTGCAGGTACCACGTATTTATTGACTCCCAGACTGAACGCAACATGAAACCAAAACACGGGGAAACTTAAACCAAACTCAAAACCCGGAGTTACTCAGAAGCAAAGGGACAAAAATAGCATGCGAGAACAAACATTATCAACAGCACTTCATGTTCATTAATTATCCTTAATGATTCCGGCGCACACCGGCACATCGCCTTAAATAATGCGTCATTGCCTTGGCAACCAAATCCAGGACGACAACTCTAAACAAGGGGGAGGGACTATGCCTGATTCCACACGGGACAATTGCTCCTGCAGCCATGGATGGATGGATTAAAACAAGTGATAATATTTTATGTTTTAACAGAAAAGCCGAAATCTGCGAGCCAGATGCAATCATCAAAAGAGCCACAAATGGCTTGTGAGCCATTGGTTTCTGAACCCTGCAGTAGGGTCTTCCAAGACAGGTCAAACTAAATGCGGCCAAATTGCCCCTTAATGAAAATACAAACAACAAAGCTCGTCACGTTTCCTGGTATGGCACAACCAGGACACACACCCTGAAGCCAGTCCTGGCACCTGGTGGCTGGGTCTTACCCCACAGGGGCCAATGCATTGTGGAAGATGTGGTAATTGGCGGCCTAATACTCGGATATGGAATCTGGATTTAGGAGCATGAAATGTCACCTTGCTGGGGAGCCTGAGCTTGTGCAGGAGGTTAAAAGGTACCACCGGATATAGTTGGACTCACTTCCACACACGGTTTGGCCTCTGGAACCCAACTTTTGAGAGAAACTGGACCCTCCACTACTCTGGAGTTGCCCACGAGGAGAGGTGGTGGGCTGGTGTGAGCATGCACATAGCCCCCAGGCTTAGCCAGCATGTGTTGGAGTGAATGAGAGGTTTGCTTCCTTGCACCTTTGGGTCAAGGATAGGTCTCTAACAATTGTTTGTGCCTATGAGCAAAATGGAAGTGCAGAATACCAGGGAGGAGTGCTGAAAAGGAGACTACTTGGGGTCTACTGGGAGACTTCAACAATCATGTGGGCAATGACATTGATATCTGGAGTGGGATGATTGTTTGGAACTCCCCCCTTTGAGATGAACCTGAACTGTGTTCTGATGTTGGACTTCTTTGCTAGTTACAGTTAATCCATAACAAACACTATGTTTGAAGATGCTCAAACATGCACATGACACCAGGACACCTGACTTTGTAGTTGTTTCATCTGACATATGGCCTTATGTCTTGGACACTTGGGTAAAGAGTGGGTAGACAGGCTTGGCAGACCCAAACATATTGTAAGCGTCTGCTGGAAATGTCTGACAGAGTCTCCTGGTAGAAAGATCTTCAATATTCACCTCTTTTTTTACAACCTGATTCCAAGGGAGGCTGTGGAAATCGATTCCGAGTGGTCCATGTTCTCCACCGCCATTGTTGTTGATGTGGCTACTCTGAGTTGTGGTTGTTAGGTCTCTGGTGCCCGTTGAGGTGGCAACCCTTGAATCTGGTGGTAGAGTCTGGAAGTAAGGGATACCATCAAGCTGAAGAAGGAGTCCAATCAAGCCTGGCTGGTTTGTGGGACCCCTGAGGCTGCCAAGGATTACTTGCAGGTTAAGCAAACTGTGACACAGACGGTTGTGGAGGCAAAAACTCTGGATGTTGTAGGGCTGTCTTGGCTGACATGCTTATGCAGCATTGCATGGTGGCTAGGGACAATGCTGCTGGGACAGACTGGGGTGGTGAGGGTGTGTTCCAACTACTTCTAAGCCTCTTCTAAGTTTATGCCAGGGGTACTGGAGAGGAGAATTCGTCCAATAGTCAAACGTCAGATTCAGGAGGAACAATATGGTTTTTGTCCTGGCTGTGGAGCATTAGACCAGCTTTATACCCTCTTCAGGGTTCTGCAGGGCTCATGACATTTTGCTTAACCACTCCAGTTTTGTTGATCTGGAAAAGGCTTTTGACGGTGTACCTCATGGTGTCCTGTGGAGGGTGCTCTGGGAGTATGGGGTCCGGGGTCTTTGCTAAGGGTTATGCAGTCTCTTATTTGAAGGATAGGAGGGAGGCAGGTTTGGGGACAATAGGATTTCATCTCTATTTTTTACGGATGATTTTGTCCTATTGGCTCCAGCATGCACTGTAGCAGTTTGCAGTTAGCACCTCCAAATCTGAGACCATGGTTCTCAGTCAGAAAAAGATGGCGTGCCCTCTTCAGGTTGGCATATGTTCTTACCTCAAGTGGAGGAGTTTAAGTATCTTGGGTGCATCTTCTGCAGTTATGAAGTTCGATGTACCAAACAGTTGTGGTGAAGAAGTAGCTAAGATTTAAAGCAAAGATCTCGATTTACCAGTCAATCTACGTTCCTACTCTCACCTATAACCATGAGCTTTGGGTCATGACAGAAAGAATAAGCTCCCGGATACAGGCGGCCCAATTGAGTTTCCTCTGCAGGGTGGCTGGGCGCTCGGCCACCAGAGAGGAGCACAGAGTAGAGTCACTGTTCCTCCACATGGAGTGAATTCAGCTGAGTTGGTTTGGGCATCTGTCTAAGATACCTCCTGGATGCCTCCCAGTAGAAGTGTTTTAGGCATGTTCCGTTGGAAGGAGAGCCTAAGGAAGATAGAGGACTCGCTAAAGGGAATATGTCTCTCGGCTGGCCTGGGAAAGCACTTGCTCTGAAAGTGCTGGAGAAAGTGTATGGGGAGAGGGATGTCTGTGCATCCATGCTTGGAGTGCTGTCCCCGCAATCCGGTGACGTACCCGGATAAGCAGTCAGAAAATTAGGATGATGATGTGAGGATTTGCACTATATATCTGTAATTGGTTGTGTTGTAAAGATTTACAGTGCATTTCTGTATTTGTTTGTGTTGTTAGGATTTGCAGTGCATTTATGTATTTGCAAAATGTTTCCATATTTGGTTGTTTTGTGATGATGTGCTGTATGTTTCCACAGTCCAACATGTACACTATGTTGATTAGTGAATAAAATTGCCCAGAGGAGTGAGTACAATTGTATGTGGGGTTGATTGTGAGGTCCATGTGATGAACTGGGCACCTGTCCAGGTTGTACCTGCCTTTTGCCCTATGTACGATGGGTTACAGCAGACCACCGTGCCATATATATATATATGGTTGATGCAGTAGTCTAGCAGTAGATTGCTGACAACATATATCCTCCTTTTCTCTTTCTACCTTCTGTCCCATTTGCCTTCTGTCCCCCCTCCAAACGCTTGAAATAATATTCAATTATTAACATTTGAAACTACTAATCATCTTAAACTATCTTTTTGTTCTATGTTTACTCTTTGTACGTTTTACTATTATTCCTTTTTAGTGCATTTATTCAAACTCTGAGATACTACTAATACACTTCTCAACAGATACCCACACACACACACACACACACACACACCACACACACACACAAACACATTCTGTACATACTGTACAGTGTGAGTGTACAGTGTGAGTGTTTCACTGTTTGTTGACTGCATGCTTGCTGTAGTAGGGAAAGTGTGTATTTCCTGACGAAACTCCCGATGAACTCCCGATAGTCTGAGATTCAGGCATCAACATTGTGGTAAAAATATCTAGCGGGCCTCGATGAGAAGAGTGATGTCAGTTGCTCCACTTCCTTTTGTGTTTCTTAGACAGATGCCTTCTTTTTTTATCTCATCGTACATTGTCTTTGGATACATCTTCTCTAGGGAGTAGGTGAGGTGTGTGTGTGTGTTTGTGTTTGTGTCTTTATTTTGCCTATAATAAGTTGCCACAGTTGCAATAATTAAGGCTGAGGCTTTTACTCATAGCTTTTTTTCTAATATCAACATTATATAATATATTTTTATCTTTTCTAAACTATTTGCAAATAATTACAGATCAAATTGAAATCAAAATCTACCTCTTTAACATACCGTTAACATTCACTATCTCAATTCGATTTCCATTTCATTTTTAATCCCATATTATAAAAATATATTTCCAAATTTATTAAGAAATGTACATGCATATATTTTCATATATATAACACAAATGTTACAGAGACTATTTATTTATATATTTGAAAAATTTAAAAAAAAATCAATCCAGTTAAATCTGAGATAGACGACATGAACCCTATATATATCGCATCATTTGATCATGTCAAGCAGTGAAAACACTTTAATTAAACTATAGAATATAAATCTGTAAAGTTAATGTTTCTGTTTCTCATATCAAGTGATTGAACTGGTGAGACTGGAAATGTATATTCTTAACCCTAAGATAAATTTGATAGACTATTGAAGATACATAGGGCGGCGTGGTGGCGTAGTGGATAGCACGGTCACCTCACAGCAAGAACGTCCCGGGTTCGATTCATGGGCCGGGGATCTTTCTATGCAGAGTTTGCATTTTCTCCCCGCGGTTGCGTGGGTTTCCTCCGGGTACTTTGTTTCCCTCCCACAGTCCAAAAATATGCAGATTAGGTGATTCTAAATTGTCCATAGGAGTGAATGTGTGTGAATGGTTGTTTGTCTGTGTGTTGCCCTGAGATGGACGGGCGACCCGTCCAGGGTGTACCCTCGCCTCTTGCCCTATGTGAGCTGGGATAGGCGCAGCAGACCCCTGTGACCCAGAATTAGGGAATAAGCGGGTAAGAAGATGAATGATTTATTAAATTAAATGGGATACATTAAATAAAGTGTGGGAAGTGGTAGCCTAGTAGTTAAGGTGTTAGACTTATACCGGGGTTCGAATCCCACCTCCACCAAGCAACAGTGGATTATTGAGCAAGGTGCTTAACCCACAAAAAAAGAGACCAAATGTAAGTCACTCTGGATAAGAGCCAAACTGTAACTGTAACTGTTGATAGATAGATAGATAGATAGATAGATAGATAGATAGATAGATAGATAGATAGATAGATAGATAGATAGATAG
>JAOTRA010000036.1:10968626-10982918 GCA_026260255.1 Pseudolaguvia tuberculata | reverse complement strand
GTGTGTGTGTGTGTGTGTGTGTGTGTGTGTGTGTGTGTGTGTGTGTGTGTGTGTGTGTGTGTGTGTGTGTGTAAATCCGTATGCCTACCACGTACCTTACCAAGTGCAAGAGGACCGACGTCCTTCTATCAGATTGCAGTGTGAAAGCGCGCCCAGGGTTTATGTCTAAAGAGACATTATTTTTTTAATCTAGGCTTCCTCTTTGTGCACAAATGTTTACGAGTACGTTTTAGTGAATCTCCCAGGTTTTATTTTACTAATACAACGTCAGTCTGTTATTTTCTTGTTCAATTTTCTATTTTCTAAGAGGCAAAACACATTTCAGATGCTGAAACCTTCAGGGATTTGGTCCATTTTTTCTCTTTATTGAAGAACTTTTGTGTGCGACTGACTATTCATCCGATCTCTCTCTCCCTCTCTCTCTCTCTCTCTCTCTCTCTCTCTCTCTCTCTCTCTCTCTCTCTCTCACACACACACACACACACACACACACACACACATTTATTTAAATTTCGCGGATGATTTAATACACACCGGTTGCATGGCAACGGTATTCAACCTGTGCTTAAATTTACCGCGGATCTACAATGCTGTAGAGACCCATGTTCAGACACTCTTCTTCTTCTTCTTCTTCTTCTTCTTCTTCTTCTTCTTCTTATTCTTCTTCTTCTTCTTCTTCTTCTTGTGCTTTCTCTTTTTTTCTTTTTTTCTTTTTGCCACTAACTACGGCAAACTACTGTTACTACTACTACTAACACGACTACTAATACTAATTATTAGAAGAAGAAGAAGAAGAAGAAGAAGAAGAAGAAGAAGAAGAAGAAGAAGAAGAAGACGACGACGAAGACGAAGAAGAAGAAGAACAACAACAACAATAATAATAATAACAACAATAACAACAATAATAATAATAATAATAATAATAATAATAATAATAATAATAATAATAATATGCGTGTACTACTAGCATACTTCTTGTTTTTGCGCAAATTTCAAACTTGGACTTGTTCTTCAGACTTTATTATACCGATGTTTTAATTCAATCAGGACATACAGTATAAACACCATAGACATTGGGGTGTTGGGTACATCTGACAGCTCAAATCGCATTTTCATTTATATGTCAAAGTTTCATACTGATATTTTTGCGGAACTTGCGCAAACAATGGTAGTCACCTGTCCTCTGCCCTACAGTATACTTTATATCGAAAATGGAATAAACAGCCAAAAGATTTTTTTTTTTTAAATCGTGAAGATGGATTTTGTACTTTTCTCACAGATTGAAAAACTACTGCTTTTATTTAGCGCCATCTTTTGGACATGGAGTCTTTTAATGCTATAGATAAAGCCTACAATAATCCTGATTTTGTTTAGAAAAACATTCTTTAAACAAAAGCTCATTTTCTAAAAAAATTGTAAACATTTTTACAAGTCATTTTTACCCCATCAACTTAGAAGATCTGAGAAAACGTGGGTTTCGTGTTATGCCGGTTGTGTGGGAGAAATTACACAATAATAAAAAAAACACCTTTTATTTGAATGTACAATTGTGTATGCTACTGGGGGAATTCTGAAAAATCATTGTGTCCATATTCCTGTAAAAAAAAATAGACCATGGCAGGGGCCATGGGACCAGTGTCATTCACCTGCCATAATTCCATGGCACAAAGCCTGGAAGAGTCCATCAGGCTTAGCAGGCATCTCACCCCGATAGTGTGATTGTCAAGGTGACAGCATGTCACATCGTACCCTGTATTTGGGAGCTAAGGACCAAACGCATCAGTGCTTCTGATCAGTCACTGTATTTGAGCTAAAACACAAACAAACCCATTCTCCTCACTATAAGGTTTAAGCACTATAAGCTTAACCCCTAAGTTACTGGAAGATAGACTGCTTAAAAATGTAACATTTAACAAACAGTACAATAAATAACAAGCTTTACAAAATTCATTTAACCTTTTTGACAATACGCATACATTGGAAAAACACACAACACAATAAAGATTGATAAAAGGCATCGGGCAAGGAATAGAATTAAAATGTTTGTGAGCTGTTTGTTATCAGATTGAGGAAAGGATTTAAGGCAGAGAGGAAATTGCCTGTAAAGTCTGTGGCTTAATAAATGACCCACATTTAGACCCAGGTATTTTTGAGTTAGTCATTATGCCTTTAAAGTATACACAGACTAGAAAGAGTGTTACGCAAAGACAAGTAATACTTATTAAACAACGTATTAAACATAATAAAACAGTTGGATTTAAAGCAACATCTTCACTTTGTAAAATTAGAGCCAACCCTGTATTAAGAACATGCAAAGAAGGTTAAACTATCCTCAGGAGCATAAACACAACCCTGTTCCCAACTATAGTAGATATGTTGTAGAAAAGAGTGCAAAAAAAAAAGAAAAAGAAAAAACAAATGAAATGAATTTATAACCCATTCAGATAAGCCTTAAATACATCATTTAAAGGATTTTCACTTCAACTCTAAATATCATATACTTATGATGAAACATAATTGGAAAATAGAATAAAAATGGAATAAATCAAACGAATCAGCAAAAGCCTGATTCTGTGCTTTCATATCCCCCAATATACATTTTTGTGCAGGAATTCCGCTTGTTTAAAGTGACAAGCGTTTTGAGAGAGTTTAGAGGTTGAAATAAAACTAGTTAATTTGTAAAGTACACCAAAGACACAATTACCTCTTTAAGCAACTGGCAGATATTTAATTGCTGGTGATTATGCTACACACCTTGCACAAAAGTGATGAAGACTAGATGGTTATTGTGGATTAATGTGCGAATCCTGCTACTCAGGCTTTGTCATTACAGGGATGCAATTAAGAAAAACTTCCAAGGGGAAAGGAACAATCTGTAAATAAGAAAACACTCTCCAATAAGGATTATATTCTTCCATTCATTCGTATAAATGTATCATTCTCACATATGGAGAAGGCATATGTAAACTAAGCATATGCTTAAAAATTCAGCCTGCCCCTCAGCAAAGCCTTGAACCCACAATTGTTTAGCTGTATAATGAAGAAATAATGAATTTAATTACAGAAAATGCATTATTAAATAAAAATGTATATACTATGTTACCAATATGCAAAATGCAAAAAAAGTAAAAACACAGATTAAATATAAGCTACAAAGCTACAAACCAATATGTGTGATAGATGTATAGTTTGCAAGCAATCAAGGATTGACAAGTCATATTGGCAGCACTGTAATAAAATCCTGCTTAGGGTCCCCTAAAGGCATTGGCCAGCCCTGCTCCCACACACACACACACACACACACACACACACACACACACACACACACACACACACACACACACACACACACACAGGTACAAATACTCAGTCATTTGCCATATTCATAGCGGTGCTGGTTTGCTTTTACCCTATGCTCACTGTTAATTATTACCACATTGTAAACCCAGACTTGAAGCTCCACAGGAAACAAACACTGATTAACCTCATTGGGGTTGCTGTGAACTATAGTCCAGTTGAAGTGTGCTGACAGCCAAACTGTTCCCACCTTCTAACCTCATTGACCTCTGTGCCTTGTAAAGTGGATCAGTGTTAAATATGTAAATGATAGATGTCTGAGATACCAAGACTAAGGGATCATTCAACTGCTTAGAACCTCACGAATTCAACTGCTTAGAACCCCACACAGTTATACTTGTAAGCTGGATAATTGTAAGCTGATCAAACACATTGTTATATAATTATGTTCAGCATGCTACTTTAAAATTCAAGTTAAAGGAATTTTAGAAATATGAAGTATTTGTGAGACTAAATATGTTCAAAGAAACACATATAGATATGTTTTTCTTGCACACCTTAAATAGTGTGAGTGCTTGTAGATCCCCGGGCCGGTGATCGAACCCGGGATCTTCATGCTGTGAGGTGACGGTGCTAACCATTACGCCACTGCGCCGCCATTAACTGTGTGTCACTATTATGAGAGACCTAAGCAAGGCTACTCTACAAAGCAAAATGCAGAATTCAAGAATTGGGAACCCAGGAATATATGCAGAATAGTAGATAGAGGCCCAATGCTACTGAAAGTATGGAAAGGCTACTGCTGTAAACCACTGAGGGTGTAAGAGCAGTTATTCCCTTCAATGGGCACTATACTCCTATTTCCTAATAGCTTTAGCAGTCAGTGGCATGAATAATAAGATTGCACTGAACACCAGCGTCATGCCTAAACATGATTTATTCCTTATAGACTTAACTATAAAGTCTGGCACACTCAGGGCATTGTAAAAGGGCACAATTAACCATTATGGTGTATCCAGGAATTGAAATTTAATTTTATTATTTAATAACATCAATTGTACAAAATTGTACCAGCTACAAAATCAGACATCAGAAAAACGGCTTGAAGTATAATTGGTACTCCCTTGCACATTATTCCCAAAATTACTCTGGATCCCTCACATGCAAGCAACAGGAGCGCCAGGCACAAGAAAAGTTTCTTCCTCCAGGCAACTTAAATGCTCTTCTTACTGTTCAATGAGAAATAAAAAATATGCACTGCTATTACTACTATTACTGCCTAAATATGTACTTACAGTGCAATAATAGTCTATTTATTTTTCATAAAAACCTTTTATTCGCTTATGTAGACTTTTGTTCATTCATTCATTCATTTATCTTCTTACCTGCTTATTCCCAAATTCAGTGTCATGGGTGTCTGCTGATGCCTATCATAGCGCACAGGGGGTACACCCTGGACAAGTTGCCAGTCCATTGCAGGGCCACACATAGACAAACAACCATTCACACACACATTCACTCCTATGGACAATTTATAATCACCAATCTGCATGTTTTTAGACTGTGGGAGGAAACCAAAGTACACGGAGGAAACTCACACAAGTGCGGGGAGAACATTAAAACTCTGTACAGAAAGATCCCCGGTCCAGGAATCGAACGCCCGAACAAGGACTTGAACCCTCAGATTAAAAGTCTGTTGCTCTAATGACTGAGCTATCCAGACTCTAAATTATGTAGACTTTTTTTTTTTATCAAAACGTGCAACCGAAATCTTCTGTCTCTAAGACAAATTCCGTGTAAGTAGTCAAGAATAAATTCTTTTCTGATTCTAATATTTATTTGTTCATAGTTTTTGTTTCGTGTTTGGATTACAGAAAATGACTATCTGTTGCAAATATTTTTCCCTTTTTAAGTGCTAACAATATAGTATCTATTGTATCAAAATTTCAGTTGTTTTATTAGTAACTTACTTGTAATATAAGTACTCATTTTGTATTTCTTGATTTTTTTTGTGTAACAAATTTTCTAGTGTTCAGTGCATGAATTAACATTCATTTGTAAATATTTCTATAACGCTGAGTCTGACATTCTGTATTGGTCTTTGCTATCAGAGTGGCTTTTATTTGTATGAGTAGGAGTAAATGGGTTCAGTATCCAGCACATAATAATTATGTGCTATGTGTTTAATATCATTCATTCATTCATTCATTCATTCATTCATTCATTCATTCATTCATTCTTACCCAGTTATTACCGAATTCGGGGTCACGGGGGTCTGCTGCGCCTATCCCAGCACACATAGGGCGAGAGGCGGGGGTACACACTGGATGGTTGTTTAATATTATATTATTTAATATTATTATATTCAATTATATCGGATATATACACCCTTACAGATGTATAGTGAAATACCTGTCAATGAATAGATTGGATCATCAGGTCACAGATTTAAGCCATGGTGAGACTAAAAACAACCTGCCAGTGACTAAACCAGACATCAAATGGAAGCTAATTCTACCACGGGCACAGAGAACTTTATTAAATATTTACAGTAGAATTTACAGTAGTCCATTTTTATACATAATTGCACTGCCAGTATCTGTTGAATGGTGGATTAGAGTTAACTAGAGGCAGCATGGATTCCTTTATCAGCCTTTAATCATCCATTTATTTACAGAGCAGAAATATCACCCCTGATTGATCTGGCCTGCCGATTTGCTTCGATTTCTTGTTACCTCCAGTTGTTCGTTCCTTTCCACCTACTGCCTGTTAATGAATAGACTCGTTAAGAGAGGGCATGCCTAAATGAAAGTGACTCTAAGCATGGTGTTGTCAGATACATGGCGGCAGCCCGGAAGATGGATTTTGAAATCAGCAGGTGGTGTAATGGGCAGCTCATTGCTGGACAGACGGCAAATAGAGTGGGCACCTGTCTATTTCACCAGTTTACATGTCTCGCTTGTCAAATATTAAAATATGTTTAGGGTCAGAGGTTTTCAGAGTCAATCAAAACATAGTGTGCCCTCAGGCAGACCAGTTCCTGTAGGATATTTATTTGATCAGGATGTAACGTAAAACAGCACAAATAACAAAATACGGCATTGAGAATTACATGCAGTGTTTATGCTGATTTATATGAGAACTTGAAAGTAATGTAAACATCTTTAATTTAAATGCTCATAAAAAGACCTTCATGTCTTAATTGCTAAAGCTTAATTTTAGTAAAGATGCAATTTCTAGATGTTAGAAAAAGAGGAAAACCAAGGAAGAGGTTTATGGATGTGGTGAGGGAAGATATACAGGTAGTTGGAGTAAAAGAGGCAGATGTAGAGGACAGGGTAGTGTAGAGAAGAGCGATCTGCCATTGTGACTTCTAACCGGAGCAGCCAAGAGGAGAAGAAGATTTCTATATGTAATTTCTGGTCATTCATTCATTCATTCATTCATTCATTCATTCATTCATTCATTATCTTACCCGCTTATTCCCTAATTCATTGTCACGGGGGTCTGCTGGTGCCGAACCCAGCACAAATATGGCAAAAAACAGGGGTACCCCCTGGACAGGGCAACAAAGACAAACAACCATTCACACACGTTCACTCCTATGGACAACTTAGAATAACCAATCTGCTTGTATTTAGACTGTGGGAGGAAACTGTTGTACCAGGAGGAAACCCAGGCAATCGCAGAGAAAACATGCAAACTCTGCACAGACAGATCCCCGGCCCAAGAATCGAACTCGGGACTTTCTTGTTGTGAGGCAACCGTGCTAACCACTACGCCACCACGCCGCCCGGGCATTTCTGGTCATATTTCAGGATGTTTTATTTCTACTTGACTGTATTAAGGTTATTTGGACCTGGTAATATCTAACATCCATGTTAAAAGGAATGATGAAATTGATGAGCTGGCAGGGCATGTCATTAACTGTTAACTACCACTGTGCAAAGTAAGGAGTGGGAATGTTCTACTGTTTGTAAGGCAGTTTTAATCTGCTAATTAAAGTCATCTGATAATGTTAAAGGTCAATTTTCCTATGAGATGAGCAATAGACACTGCTAGCAAACTGTTTCTACTAAAATGTACATGTTAAAGAATTATGTAAAAATAAGCGTCAGAGAATCAAATCCTCAACAGTCCTGCTGTCTCGCTGGGAAAATGGATGTGGCGATAAACATAATTCTAGATGAGCAAAAATGTGACAGTCTCATAAGTGTGGGCAACAAGTCTGAATTCATTGTCGCCAATGATGCTTTTAGCATGTTTGAAAGCCGAGCAGTGCTGGACATTTAAAACACTGTGAACTCATCAGTAAAGTTTCGATGTCTGGAAGGAAAACAACCACCACCAACACCACTGACTGTAATTAAGTGTTGCTTTAAATCAAAGACCTTGTCATGAAGCAGAATTTACTTCTACTACTAATAATAATAACATCGATTTTTCTAAAGCTCTTTTTACAATTAAATATTTATTCATTCATTCATTCATTCATTCATCCATCCATCTTTGTACTTATTCCCTAATTCGGGGTCACAGGGGTCTGACGGGTCACCAGTCCATTGCAGGGCAACACATAGACAAACAACCATTCACACACACATTCACTCCGATGGGCAATTTAGAATCACCAATCAACCTAATCCACATGTTTTTGGACTGTGGGAGGAAACCAGAGTACCTGGGGGAAACTCACGCAAGCGCGGGGAGAACATGCAAACTCCGCACAGATAGATCCCCAGCCCAGGAATCGAACCCGGGACCTTCTTGGTGTGAGGTGACCGTGTTAACCACTATACCACCACGCCGCCCACACTTAAATATCTTCTATCCAATACATAAATAAATTTATATTTACAATTTATAAATTGTCATACATTTGTCTAAAGAAACTCAACCAAACAATGTAGATGGAAATTACTGTCATTGTGAGACTAGGTATCATAGCATGAAAATATTTACTTTTTACTAATAAAGTAAAAAAAGAAAGAAAAAACCCTTAAAAACAAGTCATAAATCTGAATGTCTTCTTTTAATATTACTAGTTTACTAGAAAGAATATACTACATACATATAAGATAAGATTATATAAGATTTTCCACAGTTTATAAGTTGTAAAACATTTTCAGACGATACATTAAATTGTTGTTACAGGCACACAGAATGTATCATTTATTAGTGTGAAACCATCTTCCAAGTCTGACAGTATGAGTCTGTAAATATACCCTGTGCCTCTTATTTTGACATAGTATGTATTAAAGCAAATGTTTATATGTAATATAATTCAAACTTTATTTGAATTTGAATAGGACCAGCTAAACATTTCTTTCAGACACTTTTGTTTACGTTTGACATTCTTTACCATTTAATAGGCAGAACATATTTTCTTGCAAGTGTTCTACATGGTAACTCAGCGAATTAAAAATAATGATTGGTATATGTAATTGTCATTTTCTTTCTCACCCAGACCAATATTTTTCTTATTTTTTTCCTTATTTCTATTTTTGTCATTTATTTGCATTTTTTTTATTATTATTTGTTAATTATAGTTTAAATTATTTTACATAATGCTCTGTTAATTTATTCTATGCATAAAATTCATTCATTCATCTTCTTACCCGCTTATTCCGTAATTCATAGTAATTGTAACATTGTTATGAGGAAAGTGTCTGAAGAAAAGATAGTAATAAAATAATTTGAACATTTAAACATTGAATTGATGTGTATTGTTCTGAGATCACTGCAATTAATACCTATGGCATTTACAGATATACAGTAAAGTATAGCAGATAGACAGTGACGTCATAAAGTGCAAGAATTTTATTTTTTTACAACACTCCCACCTTCTGGTCAAAAAGGTAATGACAGCTTTTACGTTTAATGGTTTAGGTGGAAAATTGGGCATTTCTTATCCGCTTATTCCCTAATTCGGGGTCACGAGCGTTTGCTGGAGCCTATCCCAGCACACATAGGGCACAAATAAACAAACAACCACTCACTCCTATGGGCAATTTAGAATCACCAATCAACCTAATGTGCATGTTTTGTGTGAAACCCACACAAGCGTGGGGAGAACATGCAAACTATGCACAGAAAGATCCCCAGCCGGGAATCGAACCCGGTACCTTGTTGTTGTTGTATTTTTAAATAAAGAAAACTTAAAATATGGGCAGTGTTGTGGCAAAAAGAAGGTCTCGGGTTCGATTCCCAGGCTAGGGATTTTTCTGTGCAGAGTTTGCACGTTCCCCCCGTGCTTGATTGGTAAGTCAAAACTGCCCATAGGACTTAATGTGACCTCAAATTAAGTAATTAAGGAAATATTTCATGCCTACAAAACAATCTGTTCATAGATGAGTAAAGGATGTTAGCTAGATAAATGACTTATATGAGCATTTGTCCATTAGATAATGATCTTTAAATTTGAGGCACAGTTGGCTTCATCTTTTGTTTATCACCTGTCATCATCAAGACAAACACAACTAAAAAGAATGAAAAGGCTTCATTTCCGCTGTTTTTTTCCTGTCTGTGAAAAGCCCCTGTGCTACACTGCTATGTAGAACGACCCGACCTGATACTTATTAGCACTAGTACCAACAGTAATGTGGTAGTATGTCTGTTGTGGAATGGGTGTAATAGAAGGTTTAACCATATTCTTTTTCATTTCCATAATTCAGCAGACACCCTTGTACAAAAATGCTTTAAGCTATGAATGCAATGAATACAAAACCATATTAGCATCACTATAAAAAAAGCTGTAGATCAGAAACCTATAGTAACAAACTCTTCTGCAAAGCACTGGAGGGCGCCCTCGCCTGAATACTGAATGACAAGTTCATGTCCACTTCCAGGTCGTTGTTATTTATACAGCTTAGATACACACACTTATGGCAAAGTATTGCTAGTCCATTCTGCATGCTAAGCGTTTGTTATCTCTCTCTCTCTCTCTCTCTCTCTCTCTCTCTCTCTCTCTCTCTGTAGGTTTTTGTTCTGGTTTACGATTTCTGTCTTTGCGGTTCTGATATCTTTGGCTGGCTTGATGTTCTTTACTGTGCACCAATTTCTGCCTGATCTGATTATGTTTTTGCTTTACCCTGCTTTTGAAACCTCTTTAATAAAGCATTGCAACATGGTTCCTTCTTTGTCTAGTTCCTCGCAGAATACTTTGCCTCCTCAGTATCCAGTTTGGCTCATCTACGGGCAATGGTGGATTACCATTCACTTGAGCTGCAGGCTTTTCAAACCCAGATCAATACACTGCAAGCCACCAACCAGCTTCGAGGCAAATTTGATGATTCATTAAAATGCTGTAAAGGCTTTGTACAGCAATACCAAATCTTCTTTTCCACCCAACCTGGTGTTTTCCTTACTGTCAGAGTGGGTGGGGGTAGCAGGATCGGGAATAAAGAGCGCACTCAAACACTGGATTGGCGGGTTTAAATAGTCCATTTATTAGTAAAAAGAGCAAAAATAAAGGTAAAGAAAAACAACAAAAACTAAAGAAATTTAAACTAAAGAAAATACCGAGAAAAAATGCAAGAACAAAACCTGACGTGACTAGACAAGACGAGACGAGACGAAACGAGATGAGAACATGAGCATAACATGACATGACATGGGAAGCTGCGAGATTCGGGGGGGGGGGGTGAGGCGAAAGGCGAGAGATAATCCAACGGGGCCCAGGAGAAACGCTCATACCAGAGGAGGACGTGACAGCACTCTCCCCTCAATGAACGCCTCCAGGACCCCTCCGGGAGAAAAGAAGAGCAAGGCCGAGAACCAGGACATGACGAGAGAGGGGAACCCGAACCTGACGAGAAAGGGGGAACCTGAACCTGACCTGACCATGACGAGAAAGGGGGAACCTGGACCTGACCTGAACTGACCTGACAAGAAAGGGGGAACCTGGACCTGGACATGACGAGAAAGGGGGAACCTAGACCTGGACATGATGAGAAAGGGGGAACCTGGACCCGACCTGACGAGAAAGGTGGGAACCTGGACTTGACCTGACGAGAAAGGGGGAACCCTGAACTGACTTGACGAAAAAGGGGGAACCTAAACCTCACGAGAAAGGGGGAACCTGAACCTGACCTGACGAGAAAGGGGGAACCTGAACCTGACGAGAAAGAGGGAACCTGAACCTGATGAGAAAGGGGGAACCTGGAACTGACCTGATGAGAAAGGGGGAACCAGAACCTGGCCTGAACTTACCTGACGAGAAAGGAGAAACTTGGACCTGACCAGAACTAACCTGACGAGAAAAGGGGAACCTGACCTGAGCTAACCTGACGAGAAAAGGGGAACCTGACCTGAGCTAACCTGACGAGAAAAGGGGGGAACCAGAGCTGACCTGAGCTAACCTGACCAGAAAAGGGGAACCAGAGCTGACCTGACCTAACCTGACGAGAAAAAAAGGGAACCAGAGCTGACCTGACCTGAACGTGACGAGAAAAGGGGGATCCTGACCTTACCTAACCTGACGAGAAAAAAGGAATGATCCTGACCTGACAAGAAAAAGGGGGAACCTGACATGATGAGAAAAGGGAGAACCTGACCTGACATGATGAGAAAAGGGGGAACCTGACCTGACATGACAAGAGAAGGGGGAACCTGACCTGACATGATGAGAAAAGGGTGAACCTGACCTGACATGATGAGAAAAGGGGGAACCTGACCTGACATGATGAGAAAAACGGGTAACCTGACCTGACATGATGAGAAAAGGGGGAACCTGACCTGACATGATGAGAAAAAGGGGGTACCTGATCTGACATGACGAGAAAAGGGGAACCTGACCTGACATGATGAGGAAAGTGGGAACCTGACCTGACATGATGAGGAAAGTGGGAACCTGACCTGACATGATGAGAAATGGGGGAACCTGACCTGACATGATAGAAAAGGGGGAACCTGACCTGACATGATGAGAAAAAAGGAACCTGACCTGACATGACGAGAAAAAGGGGGAACCTGACCTGACATGATGAGAAAAAGGGGAAACCTGACCTGACATGACAAGAAAAAGAGGGAACCTGACCTGACATGACGAGAAAAAGGGGAACCTGACCTAGCATGATGTGAAAAGGGGGAACATGAGAACACAGAACAAGAAATAACATGGACATGAAAAAGGCAACACAACTAATTGAGCTAAAAAAACCTGAGGCTGAGGCTATAAGCAAAACTAAACATCAAACACAGAAGAAAAGAGTAAATAAATACTCAGCCAGAAAACATAGAAGGAAAATTGGGGGTGCCAGTCCATGAATAATCCGATACCCAGAAAGGGTAGGATCGAGGCGAGGCTTCCCAGCCTCCGTGACGGGAACAAAACGAGGCTTCCCAGCCTCCTTGACAGGAACAGAACGAGGCTTCCCAGCCTATCCCAGCCTCCGTGAGAGGAACAGAACGAACCTTCTAGCCTCCGTGACAGGAACAGAATGAAGCCTTCTAGCCTCCTTGACAGGAACAGAACGAGGCCTCCTAGCCTCCGTGACAGGAACAGAACGAGGCCTCCTAGCCTCCGTGACAGGAACAGAATGAGGCCTCCTAGCCTCCGTGACAGGAACAGAACGAGGTATCCGAGCCTCCGTGACAGGAACAGAACAAGGCCCCCAGGCCTCCTCAGGAGCAGAAAGAGGTCCCCAGGCCTCCTCAGGAGCAGAAAGAAGCCCCCAGGCTTCCTACGGACCAGGCAGATGCTCCTCGACCACCTCCGGACCAGGAAGACGCTCCTTGACTACCTCTGACCCCAGCAGGCACATCTCGGGGCGAGCCAGAAAGACAAAAGACTCACCTCCCTGGGGTGAGGAAGTCGCATGTGGTGAGGAGATAAGCCAAAAGGTAGAGGAGGTCCTCCCTGAGACGTTGGTCCACGTCCCAGACTTGGGCTACCCAGTCCAGTGCCCTCCCCGTTAAGAATAAAAACACCAGCCCGCATTTGCTCCTGGGCGTGGTGTAAGCGTGTGGCTGGGATTTTAAAAACGCAGAGCACTCCCGCACGAACTTACGACACTTAACCCGACGGCCGTCATATCTCCACAGGAATGCAATCGGGGGGGCTGCCGCCAATCCGCTGGGTGCAAACTTGGTTGGATTATTCTGTCAGAGTGGGTGAGGGGAGCAGGATCGGGAATGAAGAGCGCACTCAAACGCTGGATTGGCGGGTTTAAATAGTTTTTATTAGAAAAAAGAGCAAAATTAAAGGTAAAAAACCAACAATTTAAACTAAAGAAAATACAGAGAAAAAAGGCAAGAACAAAACCTGACGTGACTAGACGAGACAAGACGAGACGAGAACATGAGCATAACATGACATGGCATGGGAAGCTGCGAGATTCGGGAGGAGGGGGGGAAAGGTGAAAGGCGAGAGATAATCCAATGGGGCCCAGGAGAAAGCTGCCGGTTTATAACACACGCGAATCAGCGCTAGACAAGACTCAGCTGTGCACCGGCAGCGCGCTGGAGACGCTCATGCCAGAGGAGGAAGTGACACTTACCTACAGTAAAAATGCTTTTTTCTGATGGGGCTTTTTACTGGAAAAGTGCTTGGGATGGGTTTTGTGATTCCGATACATAGGTATAAACATCTTTGGATAGAGACATCTTCTTCTTCTCCTTTCGGCTGCACCGTTAGGGCTCGCCCCAGTGGATCACTCTTCTCCACACTACCCTGTCCGCTACATATACCTCTTTTACCCCAACTACCTGCATATCTTCCTTCACCACATCCATAAACTTCCTCTTTGGTCTTCCTCTTTTCCTGTTCGGCACCTCCATCGTCAGCATTCTCCTACCAACATACTGCATGTCCCTCCTCTGCACATGTCGAAACCATCTCAACCTAGTCTTGCTCACCTTGTCTCCAAAACATCCTACATGCACTCTAATAAACTAATTTCTAATCCTGTTTATCTTCGTCACCCCCAATGAAAATCTCAGCATCTTCAACTCTGCCACCTCCAGCTCCGCCTCCTGTCTTTTTGACAATGCCAC
>JAOTRA010000036.1:10953966-10968526 GCA_026260255.1 Pseudolaguvia tuberculata | reverse complement strand
GTGTGCTGGGATAGGCGCAGCAGACCCCTGTGACCCCGGATTCGGGAATAAGCGGGCAAGAAGATGAATGAATGAATGAATGAATGTATTGTAGTGTGTTGCAGTGTAGTGTAATGTATTGTAGTGTAGTATATTTTGTATTGTAGTGTAGTGTATTGTAGTGTAGTGTATTGTACTGTAGTGTATTGTAGTGTATTGTAGTGTAGTTTATTGTAGTGTAGTATATTGTGTATTGTATTGTAGTGTACTGTATTGTAGTATAGTGTATTGTATTGTAGTATATTATAGTGTAGTGTACTGTATTGTAGTGTAGTGTAGTGTAGTGTAGTGTAGTGTAGTTGTAGTGTCGTGAAGTGAAGTGAAGTTTAAAACCTTAGCAAATGGAGCCAAACAGTGGTTACAACAGATCTTTTTAATATGTTAAAATAAAACTCCAAGAGTTTAGGGTCAGACTGATGCTATGAACATAGCAAGTCCATACTCACTTTTTCAAAACTCATTATATTACTTAAATATAATGTACTTAATCTTTTCAATCACTTTTGTTTTAGGTATTCTTTGTTGTCTGTTGCCAGAAGTACTGATCATTGGACCATGACAGAGAATTAGTGCTTCCTTCCCAAACATAGACATTGCCTGATAGAATGTGCCATGTCTCTATGTAATACCAGCTCTGAAGAACGATGTGGCCTGCTTGGACCAGCGGAGCCTGAGCTGCAGGAGGTTGGAACCGGTTTAATTCCTGTTGTGATTAGGGTAACTTTAGCGGCCATCATGATTTTCATGATCACCATTGGCTTTTTAGGCAATTTAATAGTGTGCTTGATTGTCTATCAGAAGCCAGCAATGCGATCAGCTATCAACCTGCTTCTGGCCACTCTTGCCTTCTCAGACATTATGCTATCTCTGCTATGCATGCCTTTCACTGCTGTGACTGTGGCCTCCACAGATTGGAGTTTCGGAAAAGGATTCTGCCGGGTCTCGGTCATGCTTTATTGGCTCTTTGTGCTGGAAGGCGTCTCCATCCTACTCATTATCAGTGTGGATCGCTTTTTAATCATCGTGCAGCGGCAGGACAAGTTAACATCACATCGTGCCAAAGTCCTAATCTCTTCCTCTTGGGCTCTGTCTTTATGCGTGGCACTTCCTTCCCTTATAAGCTGGAGAACAGGTATCATTGTGGAAAAGGTGCCGCAGTGTATCCTGGGATATAGTGAATCACTGGCAGAACGAAGTTATATGGTCCTGTTAGCAGTGGCAGTTTTTTTTGTCCCGTTTAGTGTCATGCTGTATTCCTACATTTGCATTCTGAACACTGTGAGGAGAAATGCGCTTCGAATCCACACCCATATTGCTGAAGACTGTGCTCAGCTCAAGCTGGGCCTGACAAGTCTGCACCGCCCCCAACAAGTCAACGTGGACATGAGCTTCAAAACCAGAGCCTTCACTACCATCCTCATTCTCTTCATTGGCTTCTCTGTGTGTTGGCTGCCTCATACTTTAGTGAGCATAATGGCTGTATTCAGTCGCAGCTTCTACCTCAGTCCAGCTTTTTATCCAGTCAGCATAGGAGCTCTGTGGCTCAGTTACCTAAAGGCTGTATTTAACCCGGTCATCTACTGCTGGAGAATCCGCAAATTCCGTGAAGCCTGTTTAGATTTTATGCCTAAGACTTGCAGGCTATGCTCCAAGATCCCTGATCGAAGTCAAAGGCGTATACGACCCAGCAATATTTATATTTGTAGCAGTGACACCCAATCCGCAGTTTAACATGTGAATTTGGAAACAGAAATGTGGCCCTGCTTTAATTTGTTTACAGTTTTAACCACACAGATTGCAGTTATTGTATTATTTACAGTTATTCATTTACAGAATCAATTAATTTGTTCTGTTTTGTTTCAAGAAACTCTGCAGCAAGTAAATTTGTGTCTCAAAAATTATAATAACTTGAACATAAAGCTGTTGCTGTGAATTTTGTCATCTTAATGGAAATAATGCAATAAAATAATACAATTAAACAACAGTGTCTTATGATGAAGCCACAATTGCAAAGGTTATGCAAAGCTTTATCATCTTTTATACAGTACCAAATAAAGATAATGCACATTCCTTGGGGTATATATGCTGTATATTCCATCACTTGAACTCTAAGCATGACAGTGATCCTGAACACAAAGATCACCATACTCTAATAGCAGTAGTGAGATTAGTGTTAAGATCCCAAACATTTGAGTATAAATACAATTCCAAAGTGCCTTGAGGGTGCAAACATCATGAGGTAGGAAAGCTTATGATGCAGTATGTACTGTAAACATGGGGCAGAGTAATATAACAGAATGCTATTGTACAGGGTTTCATTTTCATAAAGTATTTTAAAAATGTATATTGGAGTTTGTAATTCAAAGGGTTAACAACTAAGGAAAATAAATCGTTCCTGAAAAATGTAACAAGGTCTATTAGACAGAAGAGGAAACAATCCATGGTTAGGATGAGAGTTGACTTTGATGCTACCCATATTCTTCAACCTGCATTTGTGCTAAATGTCATTGATGCTGGTTAGCTGAACATCATTGATGAGATGAACTAAGTCTATATTTGGTCTTTAACGATTTTAGACTGGTGATATATTTTTACTTGAATTATCGTGATTGATTTAGGTTGTCTTTATGACAAAAATATTTTTTCTTTTTTAAATCCCAGCTGTTACTGAAGACTTCCAATTTCCATTAGTCCAGTCGGAGGTGTATTGCGTAGCGTCTGCTTGACGTAATAAACACGCGACACTTCCGTGTTTCTCCGGAAGTAGAGATGGCTTCGTGCAGCATAAGACGGGACGAGAACATGAGAATTTCTGACAGAGATGTTTCAGGAACAGAACTGTTGCTTCATCCTGAACTTCTGTCTCGGGATTTTCTCAAACTCGTTTTAGATGAGGTTAGACAAAAGTGTACACATTTTCACACCACTAACTAAGCTGCCGATTAGCAAGTGCTAACCTTGCTATCTCGTATTAGTTACAAAAAATTGACACTAGCAGCTAGTTAATGAGTTTGCAAAATATTAACTTACCACGTTTACTTAATCTGAACTGTTTATCGGTAACATACAGTGTGCACAATTATCACACGATTAACTTTAAAACATTGTTATACAAAGAAAGCCTTTTGAATTGCTTTATATAATATAATATTCGGATTATATTCAGAGATCTCATTGCCATGATGATTTCAGTAGTGCGGCAACTCTGTAACTAGTTAAACCTGTTTTAAAAGATTTTGCATTAAAGTTGTAATAACATTTTGTGCCTTGAAGTATTTGGTGTAAAATGACCTGCTTTACAAACAGATCATCAAAACTAATCAATCTGAGTCCAAACATACATCCATCTAATTAATGTAGTATGACATTTGTTTTTATCACGCCATTGAACGCGTCTCAGCCAATCAGATTTTAGAATTTATGCAACAACAGGCTGATGTATATGTTGCCTTCATGATTGCCTCTAATTCGTACGTGTTAGTTACGATGTAATTTGTTTAACGGCGTTTAAGGAGAAAAAAATAATTAAAAGTATAAAAGTTTCACGCTGTTTTCATTTGTTATATGATGATAATAATGGACACACCAACAACTCCCCAGTTGCTATTATGAGATTGGCGTATAGGGATATTTGGGCTGGAATTTATTGTTTCTTTAAGACTCACTCCATAGATTAAAATATTTGTAACATCCACTACTGATACCACTGATTCCTGATAGTAATTTCATTTTTAGGCTAGTATTCGTTGGTTAATATTTAGCATAAGATCATCATCATAAATCATTACTCTAGTGATTATCACAGGTTATGGATCTTTTGTTTATTTTTAATTTTTTTGCACTGTTAAATGTCTAGTAAACAGTTACATGACCATCAGTTTGGTGAATCTATCTTCTGAAATAACTTTTTTAAAGAAAAAGATAAAGACAGATGAGGATGAAGACCCTGACCATCTCACAGAGTTGTATATCCAGCATGTCATCCCGCTCCCACAGCGAGAACTCCCCAATAACAGATGGGCAAAAAGAGTGGAGAAGACAAATCCTCGCCTGAACTTAACCACTACCCAGAGGTTCATTCACAATGTTCTTACATTCTGTAATTATTTATGCTCATAAGTAGGTAGTATTATCTTTTTTTTAATTCGCTTTCACTCACTTCACTTTTTATTTTTTGTTTCAGCCCTAGCGTTGCTAGTGACAGAAAACGGCCCATCATTGTATTTGATGGAAATTCCACCAAAACTGGCAGTATTAAACTAAAAAGATCTGATGATGTACCAGTTACAGATCGTTTAAAGCCTCCACCGTCCAGCATCAGTCTCAGTAACTCTGTCCGTAAAATTTCAGGGTCATCCACAAACCCATCTTCTTCCTTGGCCTCAGCAGGAAGTGCAAGGAGTCCTGCAGGAAATGGCAGCATGAATTATTCTTCAGGTTCATCTTCAGTACAGCCCAACTGCATGAGCACAAAACTAAAGCGAGGAGCATCCAGCTCAGGGGTGCCTGAAAGCCCAGTAAGTACAGTCTGACTATCTTTACTACTTTAATTTCAGTGCTTATTATTGAACTTATAAATAAATTAGTCTATTATTTTGGAGGCAAATATTAGGTTGGGAACTGGAGATACAATTTGTATTTAGAAAGTTGTTGATGCCTTACCAGGCCCCAAATTCACAGTTGCACGCTAGCGACAAGGGTTTGATTATGGCTCTGGTCTTTTTTGGTCCAACTCCTTCTTATTGTATTTAATTTGTTATATAAATAAATGCAAACTGGCAAAAGTCTTCTGTCAACAAACCTACTGAGCTTCTTGAAGACATGGCATGTTTTGGTAAGTGTGTCCTGTACAGAGCCCTAAATCTGACTCAACCTGACAGACCACCTGGATAAGCTGAAAAACTGTCTGCACCCCATACATCCTTACCTGACATCAGAGTTTAATACTATTGTGACCAAATAGCATGGAAAATCCAAACCCCAGAATGGAATGGAAAGTTTTCAGAAGAGTCTGAGACTAAATCTCAAATATGACTTTAAAAAAACTCGTAAAACGGATGGTTAGGTGTTCCATATAGTGTAAAAGTGTTGCATCAACGTCTATGGATTTTGCTCTTTTCAAAAATGTGTAGCGTGTACAGTATTACTGCTCTGTACTGTATTTTAGGTAAAGAAAATTTCTCTGAATTGTGTTCTGACAAATGACTTTCTCTTCATGCAGGAGCTCAAGTCACCTGAAGTGAAAAAAAAGATTCAACATGTCACATGGCCATGACTTCTGTCCACCAATCAGAAATGTTACTAGAAAGAAGTGTCTTTGAGTGATTTCTCATAGGTTTGTTTTTCTGGGCTATTTGTCCTGTAGCAGAAGATCCATAATGAGGAAAATGAGCTGAGGAATTATTTATTGTTCCACTGTTTCAGCTGCTTGATGAGATCCTCACAGACGTGCCAACAAAGACTTTACTCACATCTCTGGGCGCTGTTGTACATGCGAGTCTACCAGACAACAAGGATGGCTTCTTGTTTTAAATGTTGTAAAAATGTTTTTTACTTGAATAAATGATTTGTTTATCACAGCATTTTAGTCATGCAACCCATCGATGGAATCACTTCAGAAACTTGCTGGCAAATTCCGAGATGACATACACATGATTTGCATGTGTAAGAGGAGTGTAAAAGTGGATTTTTACTCATTTGCAATGAAATGCTTTCTACATGGTGCTCTAGGTGGAGCTCTTTCTTTTGTACTCTTATTGGCAGATTTTTTTCCCCAGAATAGACTTTTAAGGTTTAATACACACAAGCTTTACAGATAAAATTCCACTTTTTTTTAATTATTAATAATGCTTTTATTGCATCAAAGTAGATGATCATAAAAATTAGGAACCGAACGTTGAACTTAAACCGGTTAGTGTGTAAAAATTATTCAGCACCATTATCTAGTAATCCAGTTTTAAAGCTTATATTTTGTATGTTTTTTCTAGCCTTTATTGTGCATTACCATAAACAACTAGGCAAAATATATCTGTTAACATTTATCCAATTTTTAATTTGAATGCTAAAGCTGCTATTCAGAATTAAATTTAAAATGTTCTACACTAATAATAAACATTGGTGTTATAACACTAGGATTATAGTGGATAAGTATATATTGGGTATATTATGTTTTAGTCTATTTTCTTATTCATGTAAATTCTTTTTAGATGTCTTTGCCACACTCAGGGCACAGGATGTCATCTCTCTCAGTCAGGAAGCCTCGGCCAACCAGAGACACAGAGCACTTCTTACAGTTGAAACAGTCATTGTGCCACTGGCGCTCTTCAAAAGAGATATACTTGCTTCCTCCAAGCCCTAAGACAGACATCATGTTTTTGGTCAGTATTTATGCTAATCAATCCATTTGTCATTCCTGTCAATAGTTAAAGATGTTTGCGTACCACTGATCGGGGAAGTGCAGGAGGCGCACTTCTTGGCAAACAGGTTGCAAAAGCAGTTGAGACAATAAGCAAAGTCATCACGAGACGTGAACCGCTGGCCAGAGAGCTGCTGTTTGCAGCCGGTGCACAGGAAGCAGTCTTTGTGCCAAGGCTGGTCATGGTAGGTCACACCTCCAGTGGTGATGGGCTAAAGAGAAACAGATGTAACAACTTTAATTAAAGCTAATGAAAGGTCGGGCCCATGTAAACACAGTTGACTCATTAGCAAAAATATATGACTTAAAATGACTTAATGTTAAAATGATAGAATTCACATTCTATCATTTTAACATTAAGTCATTTTCTTGTTATAAAAATGTAACTCCTAAAAAAGTAGTTTTTTAACATTGTCTATAGATCAATCTGAATAGCTTTGTATTGATTTGTAGCCATTATTTGCTTTAATAAATGTTTTTTTTTTAATATATATATTTCCTTTATTTTAGCATGTATGTGAGGTTGCTTTTATTTTAAAATAACCCTAAACCCCAAACACCTTCTTGCAGTGCACACACTGCATAGCGAATTGCTTCTCATAGCAAGGCACGCAATAGTTGTTGTTGTCCTTGGGGATAAAGCTCTTGGTTCCAATGGGCTGCTGGCAGCGCTTACAGGTGAAGCAGGTCTCATGCCAGCTGTTTCCTTTGTGCTCCATCTTCCTGGAGCCTGCAAATAAGATAATTACAGATCTGAATATAATGTCAATATTCCCAAACTATGATATTCTCAGCAGTATTAGCTTAATGTGTGTTGATGTGCGTCATTGCTCTACAATGCTTTAACAATCTTCATACCTCTTGAACTTTTTCACATTTTGTCACCTCACAACCACTTATTATATTTTATTAAAATTTTATGTAGTGTTGTGGAAAAATTTAAATCCGGGATAGGTTACAAAAAGTATCCCAAGCTTTGAACATCTGAAACAGCACTGCTTAATCCATCATACAAAAATGGGGAAAAGGATTTCATTCATCTTACTTGCTTACTCCCCAATTCGGATTTACAGGGATCTGCTGGCGCATAGGGCGAGAGGCAGGGGTACACCATAGACAGTTTGCCAGTCCATCGCAGAGTCACACATAGATGAACAACCGCTCACACACACATTCATTCAATTAAGAATCGTCAATTAACCTAATCTAGGTGTTTTTGGACGGTTGGTGGAAGCCCACGAAAGCACGGGGAGAACATGCAAACTCTGCACAGAAAGATCCCCGGCCTTCACAACAGCAAATCTACCAAAACATGGCAGTCCACACAGATTGCTCACAGGAGTCTCTGTCCACAGGAGAAGTGGAAATCATGGTTGCAGTTTGTCACAAGCCATGTAGAGCTCACAGCAAAAACATAGACGAAGGTGCTCTGGTCAGATAAAACCAGAGCAGAACATTTAGGCCTAAATGCAAAGTGCCATGTTTGGTAGAAAAGTAACACTGCTTACTGTATAGTGGAAGATGGATAGAGCTAAACAAAATGCGAATCTGGAAGAAAACCGCCTACCCTAAACATACAGCCAGGGCTACAAAGGAATGGTTTGGATCAAAGAATATTCATGTGTTAGAATGGCACATTCTAACACAGTCCACACCTATATCCCATTGAGCATCTGTGGCATTGCTTAAAAATTGTTGTTTACTGACATTCTCCACCCAGTCTGGTTTAAGATTTTGAAAAACGTGTATCATTTTTTGTTTCACTACAAGTATGTGCTACTTTGTTTTGGTCTCTTGCATAAAATCTCATTACAAAACATTGACGTTTGTTGTTGTAAGGTAATAAAATGTGGAAAAAGTTCAAGGGATACGATTACCTTTTCAAGGCACTGTATTGTGTACTTTTGGAGTGTATATTTTCTGAAAGAGAAAATTTGTTGATTTGAAAGACAAACAGCAGGTCTCAAATGAATTCTTTTACCAGGCATGATTGTCTTCTTGCACTCATGGCACTTGGAGGAGTATTCATTAGAGTAACACTCGGTACACAGCAGCTGCTCATCCTTGGTAGAGAATGGTTTGTCCACTAGTGAGCGCTTACACTGGAAGCAGTGGAAACAGTCCTCATGCCAGTGGCGGTCTTTATATGACAGGTCCTAGAGATATTCAGGTAAAGAGTAAAGATTTGTAGGGTATGTAGGATTTTCCTTTGCAATATAGTACAGGACAGTCAGTAACAGGTTTATTTCCACAAAAATATCTTTTAGAACAATGAGGATGCGGGAGCAGGTGTGTGTGTGTGTATGTGTGCGCGCATTAGATTACTCATTAGATACTCATGAGAGTATTTCTGTCCTGTTCAATGTAGGAACAATGTCAGTTTTAAGGTTCTATGTAGATATTGTAACCACCTATTTCCTTGTGTATGTCTGCTCTCTGTACACTGTTGATTTTTAGGCTGTTAAATTACCCTGCTGTTGCAGCCGATAGGCTTCTTGCACTCTTCGCAGGTGTTGGAGTAAAGGCTCTCATAGCACTTCACACAGTAAGGATTCTCCTCCCGAAGAACATACTTTTTCCCAAACAGAGACTCTTTGCAGTAGTGACAGTCGTAGCGCTCCGTCATCATCCCCCCTTCAAAGAAATAGAAAAAAAGAGAGGAAAGCTGTGATTGAAACACAATCACGGTCATGAAAGTGAACAATCTCATATACAAATTTTATATAAAGTTTATTAGTCAGTTCTTGTTCGCCACCAAAAAAAACCTGTCCCAGCAACAGCTATACAGTAACATAGTAGGCAACTGGACTCATCACTCTTTACACAGATTAGAAGAAACCTTGCCCAAATGTTCAAAATGGTCCAAGAATACTAAAAATAGATGTTATGATGTGTTGGAAATCCTTTCTGAACTGAATGCCCCCATTCCTGGCAGTGATAAAGTAAGTAATAGAGAATGTTGGCACACTGGAATAGCTGGTACTCACCTCTGCAGCTTCCTTGTTCCTGGTCGTGTTAAGCTCCCCTGCTTATCCCCGCCATGAGCCCTGTGACGCCACAGTGCATCTTACACACCACCAGCTGTCCTCATTGTTCTGCTGTTTGTTTGTATGTGTCCAGTCTCTGACTATTACACATCCACCCTGCTCTCCTGTCTTCTCACAGTGCTCTTTCACTGCATGAGGATGACTGGCGCTATTTGCTGCCCGAGCTGCATTTCTCTACTAAATCCCCTTCTACATTCTGACCATATAAGGCAAGAAATCCACAAAACTTACAGAAGTATGCCCTCTTACTTAAAGTCCCTCTTTCAGTTTTATTTTCTCATCTGCACTTTCTTTCACTGCTCCTCCTTCTTCTGTTTTTTTTTTTTTAATTTCTCACTTCACTCTTTTGGTATTTGTGCATTTTTTTGCTGCAGTCCATGCTTTCAGTTTACCTTGAAAGACATGATGTCATTGTTTTTCTTTTGGCCTGTTGCCTTTGTCTAATTAAAAGAGCTTGTATGTCATTATTGTCTTCGCATACCGCATTCCGTTTCTTTTTATTTACCGTCCTATATAGTGAAATCTACCTATTAATAGAGATGTCAGTGTTACTAGTTTGCTATGCCTTTTTATTCTCTCCAGTGTGTTTTCCCCCATCTTATTAAATTTTTCTTCCTAGTCCTATAAATAAAACATTAATCAGACCACAAGTACCACTTTAAGCTGTTTAGGAATGTCGTACAGATGTTAAAGTTATGTCTGTAATCCTTAGCTCCAATGCCAGGCATTTAATTGTTTTGCCCAAGCACTGTAAAATTGTTGTAATCCAGCAATTTTTCAGCAGGAGTCTGCTAGCAATTTTGGACCTTTAACACATCCATTCTGTACTGTTACTGCTAATAATACAGCTCTCCATGGGCTCACGATGTGCATATGGGATCGCGTATAGTCTCCTGTTAAATCCTCGCCACCCCCTCGTGGCATCCCTGGTTATTAGTAGTCCTGTTATAGAGGCACCATTAATCAAAGAGCACCCAAGATTTGTAACAATTCACACATAAGAGATGAACAAATTTACAATTTGTATTTCTATTATATAGGAAAATTTTTCAGTCTAGCATCCTTTTTTAATCTGTCTCTCTTTATTATGGTCTATTTACCTCCAGTGATGTAATCTTTTTTTTTTTTTTTTTTTTTGATACTTTATTGATTCCACGAGTGAAATTCTTTTTTCGCTTACCCCATATTAGTAAGTTGGGGGTCAGAGCGCAGGGTCAGCTATTGTACAGCGATCAGGAGCAGGAAGGGTTAAGGGTGGACTTGAGCCTTGGCGGTGGTGGTGCTTGAACCCAGGTCTTCCTGGTCAACTGATCAACAACTCGGCACCTTAACCATTGAGGCTCACTGTCCCTCTTTAGTGGTTTCCCTCCCATCCCATCAGACAATCATTAGCTGTCTTATAATTAAAAATCTCTTGTAAAATATTTACTATTCTCCCTTTTTAACCTTCCCACAATGGCATGACTCAATACTGGATGATACAGTATCCTGCACATCTGACTCTTCTTTATGAGTAAATCGAGCATCATATCATAAGTGAGATAAATATTTCTATTAATGTCCAACATTTGGTTGTACAACCCTAGTGATTGGCACTGGCAAACCCGACCCCAAGACCTTTTTGTTGGTTCATCTTTGGTAGCATGTGTTCCCTTAATCTCCCAGCCTTTCACTATCTCTTGCTATGTTTAGTAACGTTGTGACCATGGACACAGAACCCTGTGACACAAAAGCGTGCTGCGGTGGATGCTGGAAGCTTTCTGAGACATTCAGCAAAACAGGTGGGCAGCTTCCCCATGAGAGACAGACTTACTGAGCATACCACTCCTAATGTCTAGCTATATTATATTTAGAAAAATAAGTAGAGCTCTTGTTTCTATATTGTAGTGTTATTGAAAACTTGACAGCTTGTTAACAGTATAGCAGATCACTTTCAAACCTAAACCAGCTTATTTTATAATTACACAATATTATTTTCATATTTTGAAAGGAATAAAGATTCTGGAAAAAAACCAACCCTAACATCATATATCGATATGTCTAAAGACCTGTTAGAATTAATAAATATAACCTTTATACATTCAACAATGCCTATGTCATATGCATAAAAAATTAACAATGACTTGTTCCCATGACTAAACAACTAATAAAATCTTTCCTCATTTTTATTGCAGATGTTACAGCAACAAAGTCTGGAAGCATCTGTTCTGGAACTGTTTTACATAATTCAGCCTCATCCTGTTTTTGTACAAATAAACAGGTATATTTAATAAATTCCAAATGCAACTCTTTGGAAAGAGTTTAGGATAACCAATAACATCTCGAAATTCAGTTGTCTGTAA
Organism: Pseudolaguvia tuberculata; assembly: GCA_026260255.1. Lineage (NCBI taxonomy): Eukaryota > Metazoa > Chordata > Actinopteri > Siluriformes > Sisoridae > Pseudolaguvia > Pseudolaguvia tuberculata. Next base: position 10,956,683 of record JAOTRA010000036.1, on the reverse strand, counting down.
CAGTTTCCTTTTTTCTTTTATGATGATTCTTATATCACCATAAAAGAAGAGGTGCTTTATGCAGCCAGATGTTTCCTTGCATACGTTTTACATGACATAACATGTCAGTTGGAGACTTTGCTCTATATGTGTGCAAATATTTGCTGTATTTTCCTTCTATTTGCTTTTATGGAACAAATTATAGAGGAGAGTAGCGAGAGTATTATGAGACAAATATATTTATAAAGACTTTCCAGAATGTTCTAATGATTTTGTTCATTTAGAATTCAACCTGATGTCTATTTCATGTTAGTGAATCACTTTGTTCTGATTTAGAGAAAGTAGAATGTAACAGAGATGATTTATTTATTAGTAGTTAGTAAAAACTTTTATTATTTTTTTTGTCATAGCCATGTTATGTTCTTTTTCTTTTTAGCCTGCCTAGTGTGTTAGGTTTAAGGTTAGTAGACTTCCTGTGTCAGGTACCAAGCTTACCTTAGAGACTGTGTAACCTTCGGAGCAGTGTGCTGAGTCTGGCTCAACTGAGCAGTTTGTCTGTGGTGCAGTGTTTTAGAAGATCCTGATTGAATTACCCCACCTATGAGGCGACTAATTGAGGCGATGGGATATGAACAGTCACTCTTTATCTAGATGAGCTATAAATATACAGCTCAGTATTAACACAGATAAAGCCCACTTGCACACATACATACTCCTCAATCCTGCGCCCTTTTAAGGCATTTCATTGTAGTCCAATTGGGGCATAGAAACTTGTGGTTCTGAATACAATAAAATATTCATTTCCTGATTGTATGTTCCTGCCTGAAATTTTAAGGTACAATTGCTTATTTTTTTAGGCAGTAAGGTAGTATAAATTTAACAAGGGTACGTTGGCTGTAGTTCACATATAATATATAATATAATATAACATAATATAATATAATATAATATAAGTTTGCATGTTTTCCGAGATTGCGTGGGTTTCCCCTGGGTACTCCAGTTTCCTCCCACAGCAAAAAAACAAACAAACATACAAATGTACATTGAAGTAGGTTAAATTGCCCATAGGAGTAAGTAACATAGTTAGGGAAGTGGTAGTTTGGTAGTAAGATGAGCAAACTTTCTTGTTCTTTCTTGTATAAAAAGATCAATTTAAATCGAATACTGAACAAGGTTGTCATCCAAATGCCATAGTATAAGTCCAAAAACTGCACCGATAGAAAAAATTACTGGTGAAGAAAAATTATGCACAAAGGAACAAGCAATAAATTCTGTTTATGGAATTTGTTTCGGGGAAATGGCCTTACGAATAAGTTGCGGATGTCCTTACTCACAATTTCTTGAATCTGAAGTAGATTCATATTCATGAAGATGCTAGAGGAAAAGTCTATGTTCTCGTCTGTTTCATTTGATTATATTTTAAAATGTTTTCTTAATGGTTTTTAACCAGTTGTGAATGACTTTACAAGCTGCCTTGAAGTCATTTATAGCATATGAGATAAGAGGTGTGTTCAGTGTTGACTGTTTTAGAACACAGTGTTAGATACATATGCATGTGTCCCATGGAAAAACAATAAGTCTCTCTATTAAATAAAGTAGAATAAAGGATTTCATGGAGGTGAAATGTCAAAAGAACCTCACACTTTTCTTATAATTGACACATTAGTAACACTCACTGTTGACTCCTGTACGTCACCATTACTTTTTATCTTTGCCATTCTATCTCTCCCCACCCGACCCTCTGTCTCACCCTGTCCTTTTTTGAGAGCTGTTTGAGAAGCTCTGTCAAGACCAACTTATGAACGATTTTAAGATTTAACTCCTTACATTTATATTCTATTTCCATCTTCCTAGAATCCCCTCCACATCCCCCCTTCCCAAGCACCTAATTTCTTTACCCCAAACTGTTATTTTTGGAAGTGAAACCTTTTTCACTCCTTTGATATTTGCTGCAAACAAGCTCATTTGATGCAGAGATTTCTGATAGAAAGATATGTAGTCCTGGTCTATTCCATTGGCTTATTTCCATCAAAATAATCATATAGTACAGGAAAGACAAAAAGCTCAAGAAGGAATGATGACATGTGGCATTTAGGAGGATAGGCTTCTGGAAAGTCCTTTCATCATCGAAGCAACAGATGGGCAAATGAAGTATGCATTCAGTATGCCACTTGCTTGTCAACTGAGAGCTTAATTTATTACCAGACCACCGGTTTCATATGAACGATATGGTTATATGCCCTGCAGCCTGCAGCCTGTCACTAAAGCCATTTAGCTTAGTAACAGTCATTTAACACTTATACATAGATATTTTTTTGAAACTGGAAATAAACCACCAGTCAAATGTACAATCGTATGCTGCTTTCACAGTTTACATTTACAGTAATTGGTAGACGCCCTTATCCAGATCTACTTACATTTATCTCTTTCTTTTATACAACTGAGCAATTGGGGTCTTAAGGGTTTTGCTCAGGGTCCCTGCAGTGTCAATTTGATGGTTCTGTGAAACAAACCCTTATCTTCTAATTAGCAATCCTCCAGTAATACCTTAACCACAGAGGTGCAATTTGCATGTTCTTGTCGTGCTAAAATGGGCTTTCTCCAGGTACTCTAGTTTCCTCCCACAATCCAAAAACATGTACATTAGGTTGATTACATTAGGTACATGTGTGTGTGTGTGTGTGTGTGTGTGTGTGTGTGTGTGTGTGTGTGTGTGTGTGTGTGTGTGTGTGTGTGTG
>JAOTRA010000036.1:10936648-10953866 GCA_026260255.1 Pseudolaguvia tuberculata | reverse complement strand
GTGTGTGTGTGTGTGTGTGTGTGTGTGTGTGTGTGTGTGTGTGTGTGTGTGTGTGTGTGTGTGTGTGTGTGTCAGTAGCGAATGCAGTGTTGCAGTGCAGATGGTAGCTGTACTTGTTGCTTAGTTTCATTTTCTTTGACTGTCTTGTTTATGGTTACACGATAAATCTGCAGGTCCTAAAACTAAATGCAGCAGTTACTAGTCCACATTTTTTGATAAGATTCTGCCAGAAAACCTGTTGTTTCCTAAATCGAGATAAAATATAACCCTAAAATCAATGAATCACATCTTTACTAGGTTTTATTTTTATTTATTTATTTATTTCCTTGCTCATATCAACCAAACACTAACGTCGATCATTGCGTAAGGAATAACACATGACCACCAACGAGGCAATGAAACAAAATAACCTCTGTAAATCACACTTTCGTATTGTTATACACACTCCTTCTCATAACACATCACATCAAACTGTTTCTTAGGTTTCTTGTCATAGAGGGTCAGAAAGAAAAAGGTTTTGGTACAACACAATTTGGCGAAACGATTATACTGTAGCTATTTGGTGTAATCACTCTTTTACATTTGAGGTGACCAGAAAGGCGTCTGAAGAACTAGGAGGGGGGGGGGTTATAAATGCCAAACATGTTTTATCATTAATGAAATAAATTTTGTTAAAAAAAGGTGGATGGTCTGTGAAAAAGTGAGGGAATCTGTAACTACATTGAGTTTCTGCACTGTATCAAATTTTCCTCTTTGTCAGCCAAGGTCAGCAGTCGGATGCAAATCAGGCACACGGACTCACCCAATCAGCTGGGCCAGCGGATGTACAACCAACCAACCATAGCAAATAAATTAAGTAAATTCACAATTAAGTATTTTTTTACGCTTGCTTGAGGTACTTAATGAGATTGAAGGTAGGTGGAAACACATTTGCTCAGTAAATTCTAACATCATGAATATTAGACTCACATGATTAATCTTCATTTCCGCTGATTGTTTCTGGTTTCTTGATGACACGTCTGCTAACAGCAACAGGTGTGTGTATTACTGACTCATTGGTTACTCATTGAAGTCTGGTCTCCAAGATTGCTGTTTAGTCTGAATACATTCGAACATAGCTAACATTGAAATTCGCTTGCCTGAACAACTGTTTCCACTTCATTATGCTTTTCTTGTTTTATTTACTGTTGGTTACTAGGTTACCGATACTACCCCCAGTGCAGTGTTAAGCTCTGTCCAGGGTAATCTAGTGTAATGTTTAGGGTCATCAGAGACATACTGTGGGTGTATTCAGCTGGTATAACACAACAGGAAGTGTTGAATGGGTGATCCTGAGAACTGTATGCAGTTCCTCTGCGTTGTGGATGTACAACTTTAACCTTCTCACACTGTACCAAATAGTCTTTTTCTTCTCTTTTTGGCCTACAGCACTAAAGAGATGTTGTATAAAGAGCTGTTCTAGTTAACAGGATGTTGAATAGAGAAGAATTTGCTGGTTTTTTGAGCATCCTCTATGAAGACAGCGAAATAAAGAAAATAAAAGGAGACAAGTTTCTTCCCCAATCCAGTTTGACCCAGATGGCAGCACAATAAATCTGCCAATTTGGTCTTTTTTTCCCCCTCTTTTGATGATTGATAACTGGAGTGGGCGAAAAATGCTGCTGCAGGTAAACCGGCAGCCATTTAAAGTTCTTTCTAAGGGTTCATCCTCTTTCCTTTGCGTTTTCTGTGATTTTTATTTTTATTTTTATTTTTTATTTTTTTTATTGCTTTTGATGGCACTTTGGTTTAGAAAAAGGTGGAACTTTGTTTGCATGATGAATAACCGTTCACTGTATTACTACAATGAAGCATCTGAAGCTGTAAAAAGTGCAGTCAGCACCTGGGTCAAAAGTTATTTTTACTAACGAAAAGACTTAACCAAACAAACTTACCATGTGAAGTTGAAGAACCATTTTATTTTTGGTAACGAGTGGCATTTATGATCTACTCTACCTTTAACTCCTAAGAGTTTCTTCTGCTACCTAGGAATTATGTTCCTTAAAGATCTTATACTTAAGCAGCATTAAAGGTCACAGCGTTGTTCGGATTGTTTGTTTAACAACAGGCTGGAGAGTTTTTTTCTTTTTTATTGATCTACGATAATAACAGGAAGCCCGGATAAATGGGAGGGTTGCGTTAGGAAGGGCATCCAGCATAAAACCCCGCCAAGTCGAATGTGCGGATCGTGGATCCGCTGTGGCAACCCCGAACGGGAGCAGCCGAAGGACAAAGAAAGAAGGATCAGAGGAAGACCTTTGGACTCGCTGGAGGGACTTTGTCTACTGACAGGCTTAGTGTTGAGCTGGAAAAAGTGTCTTAGGAAAAGGACATCTGGGCATCCCTGCTTACAGTGCTACTCAGCCCCGGATAAGCGGTCAGATGATTAGGGTCATTTTATTATTGAACTTATTTGACAAAATAGCAACACCCAGTCGAACACATCACTTTAATAATAGGGTAAATAAATCTAGTTTGGGCTTAATCATATGTTGTACGAATTTTAAATAGAATAGTTGGTTTTTATACCCTTACAATATATATTTATTTTCAGCGTAAGCCAGTTGATTTTTGACTTAACGGTAATAGTAGGCCGCGGAGATTTTAGACAAATGTGTGTCGAAATTGCTTGGACGCAAGCCTAGCGAAAGTATTATTTGTAGTAAATACTTTAATCTCTAGAGTGCAAGACAAAATGAGGCTGTTAAGTGCTGTTAGTTTATGGGAAACTGTCTGTGCCAAAAAGACTGAATCTCCTCAAGGTCAAATAGTGACCTTTCAATTTCCTCATAAAAGATAGCTAATACACCCCTGTGGCTTTAAATCTGCATGTTGAGAGTTTTCTAGTACAATTATGTGCAAATGTGGGTTCATCGTTTATTTCTGGTTGTTGTTGTTGTTATTATTAATATTTTAAAATAAATCCACTGATCAATGTTTGCAATCCAGCACTTCCAACTCCCATGGTGACATTAAATTCAAGGAAATTGATCGCTGACAAGTGGCTTTAATCGGATTTTCAGCTGTCTGGATTGATGATCTTCTCTTTGGCTAGGCATCGCTCTTTGTAATGATCCTCATTATTAAGTTGGCGTACATATTTGAGTGTGCATGTCTCTTTTCTTTGATTAGAGGTACAAGGGTCATTCATCATTCTTCCATTTCCATGGCGACCTCAGTAATGCTGTGAAGGAGTGAAAAGACTGAAATAATGATCCCTCTCTTTCAGCTATAGGGACAATGCATAGAGCTAACAAGGCTAATGGTTAAAGATACCAACGATGTTTGTTGCATTTCTTTACCCTGGTTTGAATCAGTGGATGCTTTAGGGAGGTTTTCTTCTGTGCTGTTTTCTGTCCTTGAAATCCTCCCACGGAGTAGATTTTAAACATGCTGGTTGTTTTCTGGGTTGTTCTCTGACCGTTTCCCAAATCCAGTACTGGCCACATCCCTCAGAGGGATAAGAGGCTTTTCTCTTTTGTGTATGCTTTATTTCATTACAAACATCACATCAATGACCTAATAGATGCAAAAGAGTGCAGATACCACTTTGAATCTTTTCACCATGTGACTCAGCATAATGATGTGGCCTGTTGACTCATGTGTTGGCCTTTATTCTCCACCCTGGCATGTAGGTGGTGGGTAAGAAATGGGCAAAGCTAGCTAGTGGGTAGAAATTAGTAGCTGGAAGTGTAGGAGAAGAAGAGTAAACAGTCAGCAGCTCGAATATTAATTATTTGAACCGCTTATAATCTAACTTGTTCTAGAATCATGTCAGGTCATTTTGTGCTGATCCAGGCTTTTCCGCTGATTGCCTTCAGATGGGTGTTGTGCTTTTTAGGTACTTCTAAAGTTAACAGGCATTTATTCCAGAGCACCGTAGCGCTAATGCTTCCTCTGTTTTTATTTCTGTTTGCAGTTCATAGGACACATGAATTGGTCTTTTTCACAGCTAGAATAGAAAAGAACAGAACTTATAGTGAAATGTTTTTCTTTGCATATCCCATCTTAGTAAGTTGGGGGTCAGAGCTCAGGGTCAGCTATTGTACAGCACCCCTGGAGCAGGAAGGGTTAAGGGTCTTGCTCAAAGACCCAACAGTGGCAGACTTAAGCCCAGGTCTTCCTTGGCGGTGGTTGGGCTTGACCGTTTGTGCCACCACTGCCCTAAGTGTATTTACTGGTTTAAACGTCCAATCTGAATGGTAATCAACCTAAATAGCAATAAAAACGCTACAAATTATTTAGTGAGAAAAAAAGGTTTCACAACCTTCCAACAAAATTCCTGGTCTTAATGTACTTTCTTGGGAAATGACATCATTTTCCTGATAAAATGACCAGCATATCATTTAAATTTTCTGTTTCTCTTATAGGTCATTAAATGTAGAAGCAGAATTCTTACTGTTCTTCATAAGACCTTTTAGTCTCTTAATAATCTTATTAAACGATTAGAACAATAGTGTGTCCTTATACATTCACATGGTTAAATGGTGCAGCACATCTTTATAGGACTCAAAACACGGGGAAAAGGCACAGTGTATCTCCTGGTGTTTTTCATTCATTCATTCATCCATCTCAAACCCACTTATTCCCTAATTCGGGGTCATGAGGTCTGCTGTAGCCTATCCCAGTGCACATAGGACGAGAGGCAGGGGTACACCCTGGACGGGTCACCAGTCCATCACAGGGCCACACATAGACGAACAACCATACACACACACACACACACACACACATTCACTCCTATCAGCAATGTTACAATCACCAATCGACCTAATGTACATGTTTTGTGGACTGTGGAAGGAAACCGGAGAATATGCAGACTTCGCACAGAAAGACTTCCTACCCAGGAATCAAACCCGGGACCTTATTGTTGTGAGGCAACTGTGCTGACCACTACACCACCGCACCACCCTTGTATAAGACAAAGAAAGAAATTATAATTCCACTCAAAAATCTATTGTCTTGTGGCTAGTTAGACATCATAGAGATTGTGATCAGTTTTTTTCCAATGATGATTTTTATGTAGTTTCCTGCAGTATGGCTTGACCAATGATGACCAAATGCCAATGGTTCAAACCATTTCTGGGAACATTTGTAAACTAGTCAGGTCAAAAGCAGGAAAAGTAAAACTTATTCAGTTACGGAGGGAATCGGAGTATTTGTCTGATAATACTCCACTGCTGCTGCTGCTGGTTGTTTGTTTGCAACTCCTGTTCAGAGAGAGAATGCGAGTTACTGAGCATATCATGGTTGGATGGAGTGACATATGTCCATTTTATAGCTGTCACACAGCCTGGCAATATGACAACTAAATTTCCTATATATGACATGTGGCTCGTGTTCGTCACAGTCTGACAAGAATATTAACAATGGGACAACATGAGCTCTGCTTTAGTGATGCTTTTAAACAAAATGTTTGTTGGAGGAACTAAAGCTTGTGTATATGCCGGTGCAGCATTGTGTTTGTATGTGGGCATGTAAAGAGTATGTGTTTTTGGGATTTTTGCTTTTGGTAGGTGGATTTGATTTCAAAATGGCACGAAAGAAATTTCAAGCACAGAGATGTGATTGAGCCTGGATTTGCTCTTATGTCATCTAATCAGAGACCTCGCATCATTCTTTGCACTTTTTTTTTGCTTAACTAGGACTGCAGGTGTCCAGGCATTTATTAATAACTCTGTACCAAAGCTTTCAGTATGATAGACCTTCTGTTCAGCACACACACACACACACACACACACACACACACACACACTTAAAACATGCTTGCTGCCTCTGTAATTGCCGTTTCGAACGAGTAGCCATGCCTGAGGGTCTTACAACAGGAGCGCAGGGTTTTAAGTGGGCTTGCCTGCAACACCATAAATACTTAATCACTCTATTACTATTCACTGCAAATTCTGCCATGCGACACGGCCAAACCATGCAACAAATTTTGGAAATGTCATTGTTATCAACCTTCCATCCCAGGGCTACACACAGACAAACAACCATTCGCACACACATTCACCAATCGACCTAATCTGCATGTTTTTGGACTGTGGGTGGAAACCCACGTAATTGCAGAGTGAACATGAAAACTCCACACAGAAAGATGAACCTTCTTGTTGTGAGACGACTGTGCTAACCACTCTGCCACCGCGCCGCCCATAGTTTAATCTCCTCTGTAAAGTTTTATTGATTTCTTTTGGAAATAAAATTAACAAAATAGATTAGAAGTTAAAAAACCTTAATGAAGCTTCAGTGCAGTGGGAAGATGGTCCCGGGTTCGATTTCCGGGCAATGGGTCTTTCTGTGCAGAGTTTGTTCACCTGGTGCTTGTTTGGGTTTTATCCAGGTACTCTGGTTTCTTCCCACAGTCCAAGAATATATACATTAGGTTGATTGGTGAATCTAAATTGTCCATAATTGTGTGTGCGCATGTGTGGTCCTGCAATGGACTGCCTTTCTCACTATGTGTGCTGGGACAGGCTCCTGCAGACCCCTGTGACCCTGAAAAAGGCTTTTAAGTGGATTAGAAAAAGTTTTTAAAAAATATTCATTATGGTCTTTCCTTGATTCTTTGTGGCCTTTGATCCCTTTCTGTTCTTTTCTTTATCACTCTCTCTTTCTCAGACTTTAACCCGCATTTATCTTGCACTTTTATTATGTACAATTAGCTCAGGTTTTTTTGCTTTTCATTTCTGCTATTGTTTATATGGAATCATTAGTATAAGGTTCATCTCCCTGTTTTGAGAGGTCAGAAAAGAGTTAACATGTAAAGCTATTTTAATCTTGAATGCTTGAAATAAACGTGCAAAAATATCAAGAAATTGATGAGATTAAAAGGGGAGTGGGGATGAGAAACCATTAAAGTAATGGTGGATTAGATAGAAATATTGATTGCAGGGCAATAAACCATGTAGCATGAAAAGACCATAGACCACATGAGCTCTTAGGTGGAATGGTAGACTTTAATCAACCTTGATTACTACTGTAAGACCAGCATGATTATATACACTCACTTTAACACAGCTGTATCATCAGGTAAGCTAACGAGACAGATGGGCGGCAGGAGAGGAGAGGAGAGGAGATGAAATCCGATGCTAATCCTTTTCTCTGGATCCACATGCATTTCAGAACATCATGAGTGTGAGAGATGATCTAGCCATCACTGTTTGGCTTATCACATTGTTTCCTGTTTTCTGTGTCTTCAGTGGGACTCGATGAAAGATGACAGAGGAGGTGATTGTTATAGCCAAGTGGGACTATACCGCACAGCAGGACCAAGAACTTGACATTCGGAAAAACGAGCGTTTGTGGCTCCTGGATGATTCTAAAACCTGGTGGAGAGTCCGAAATGCCTCAAACCGAACAGGCTACGTTCCATCCAATTACGTGGAGCGCAAGAATAGCCTGAAGAAAGCCTCACTGGTGAAGAACCTGAAGGATACACTGGGTAAGTGATGGAGCATCAATATCTGTACTGTTTCTGTAGCTGCAATTGTTTTTTTTCTTTGGAGATGATCGTACTCATTTTATCAGAACGAAATCCTTTTAGCCTTTTAGACTTTTTGCAAGTTTATGTTTTATTAAAGCGGTTAGGGCAATTTTTATGCATTGAAGTTGACACATGCACTAGGCTTATAATATTAGCAAATTCCCGATGTTCCATATTTTTCAATTATTGTGGGGGGTGGGGTTGTGAATGGTATTATTGAAACTTCTAGAATGTGTTTATTCGTGATTCATCATTTTTTAAACTGGACTGTATGGTAAATGGATTTCTAACTTTAGTGCACACTCAGTTCTTCTTTGCTACTACTGCACTATCAACATTTTGTCATTTTTAAGCAAATGTATAGATTTCTGAAAAGCCATCTGTCCAGGGTGTACCACCCCTCGCCCTGCTGGATAGGTTCCAGCAGGCCTCCGATTTAGGCAATAAGCCTAAATGAACGTACTTTCACTTTATGGCAGCCATGCAATGCAGTGCATTAGAAAGCTTGTCTTACATTTACATCTCTGGAATTTGGCAGTCGGCCTTGTTTTTAAAGCATCTTATGATTAGCTAGCTCATTTATCCAACTGAACACAAACTGCAATACAAATCAATTTTGTTTGATTACTCAAGTAATGACCGGTAATGCTAAAATCTGTTGGGTGTGAATACCAAGAAAAAAAATCGTACACAGATTTCAATTTTAACAACAGTATTTGTCACAAAGCAACTTTACACAGAATGCAGTCCCATTGAAAGGTTTGTCCCTAATGAACAAACCTGAGGCGACTGTGACAGGGGTAAAACGTTGAGAGGAAGTAGACTCAAGAAGAAAACCCATCCTCATCTGCCTGACATTGCATGTGATTACAATATGTAATATTGCATGGGTTTCCACCAGGTACTCCGGTTTCCTCCTGCTGTCCAAAACATGTACATTAGGTGGATTGGTGAGTCTAAATTGCAACCCAGCGCATCCTTAGTGCCAGTCCCAAGCTCGAATAAATGGGAGGATTGTGTTAGGAAAGGCATCCAGAGTAAAACCCCGCCAAGTAGAACGGGCAGATCACAGGGGTGGTCCACTGTGGCAACCCCTAACTGGAGCAGCTGAAGGAAGAAATAAAAATAATAATAATAATAAAAGATCTGGTTTATAGGGAAATGTCCACTATTGTGCTGCACATGGATTCGTGGTAAAGAGAAGTATTATGCTTTGATACAATTTCTATTGTTAAAAAGTGATCTATACTAAGTTAAAGCTAACTACTGATAGTAATTCAACTGGGCTGATAGGCTCCAGAAGCACCTGAATTAGGGAATAAGCAGGTTAGAAGATGGATGAATGAATAAAGAGACCTTGTGTTCACCATGTTAACGGAAAAATCGACCCTCACAAACACAGGATTGGTTTTATGGATTTATTCTTTTTGCTACATAAAACCCACATTTTTTACGTCTGTTTTCTTCTATCCTCTGAATGTGTGCTAGTTATTATAAGGTTGTATGATGTTTATTTTGTGTGTCCGTGCGTACTGTTCATCTGTAGGTTTACAGGCATAATGAAGCATGTATTTGAATAAATGAAGGACTTGTCTCATGTTTTCCCCTTATGTAGGTGGAAGGCGAGCAGCACAGTGCCAGTCTTCTTAGCTAGTGGTTTTGAAAGAGGCATTTGTCCCCACATCCTTGTCGTAAACAGTCTTGTGTGCTTTGCATGATCAGGAGGGAAACAGCTTGGTTTTTGCTTTTTATGTGTATTTCAATTGTGAAAGAGAGGTGATCCAGAAAAGGTCCAGTTTAGTAGTCTATTCCAAACAGAAATAGGCTCCTGCTAAATTCCTGGATGGAATGATGTTTATTTGATTGAATGTATGATATGGATCAACTTCAGAAGAGAAAATGTTTAGTGAAAATGTTTACCATATAGTGTAATGATTTTATAAATGGGTGACGTAGTCGGTTAGCACGGTGTGAAAGAAGGATCTTTCTGTGTGGAGTTTGTATGTTTTTTTTACCAGGTACTCTGGTTTCCTCCCACTGTCCAAGAACATGTACATTAAGCGAATTGGTGAATCTAAATTGCCTGTAAAAACCCAGCCATAAGGGTTGCACTTTAACGTTTGCACTTAAGGAAACTAGTGCATCCGTAGTGCCGGTCCCAAACCTGGATAAATGGGAGGGTTACGATAGGAAGTCGAATGTACAGATCACTGGGCGAAAAAAGAGTTGATTTATAAACAAGCTCCTCATCCGTGTTAGTTTCTATTGTAATAGAGCTTTTTCAATAACTGTGATGTGATATCTGATTCATCACTTGATAACGTTCAGGACTTAGCCGCCAGAAAGAGCAGAACACAATTGGTTACTTGCGTAGTGTAACCCCTCTTTCCAGAGCTTTAATCAACATGGCCGCTAAATAAACTTTTCAGGTCAGTTTCCAGACATGCAAATGTGGCTGTGAGCAGCAGATACAGATGCAAGATTGTAGTGCTTTAAAGTTGTAGCCCATTGAGGAAACTAATGGATGGAGAGAGGCAGGGACACATGGAACCGCTAGTGCGCTTCCTACACCGTATGCATGGTAATTCTGATACTGTCCAAAGATCAAATGTTTACAACAATCCGGTTATCAGTATGCACAGTGAATGAATGAATGAATGAGTGAGTGATGATGAGCTTTAAAATGAGCTTTTTTCCTCTACTGATTTGTTTCTTGTTGGAACAAAGATTAAACAAAAGGTTTTCTAGCCATAAGGGTTGGAAGGATATAAACATATGTAGGAGTCAGTGCAGAACTGTTTTATGGGAATGGCAGAATTGGATTGATTTCAGTGCCATTTATTTATGAAATTTAAATACAAATAAGCCAAAAAAAATAAATATAATAATTCATAAAAAATATTCAATTTTTATAGTTTTAGGAGATGCTTGATAGACTGAAATAAATGTTTGATGTTTTTTAGGTACAGACATCCATTGTCAGTTTATCTTAGACTTTTGTCCATATCATCAGCTCTATTTCATACTTTGAGTATGTAAGACAAGTGCAAGCATAGTATTGGATGCCGGTCCAAACCCTTAGAATGAGAATTACAGTATAAAAAACATCTCCTGTATGACCTGCCTCTCCCAGGCAGATTTTGAAGTATGCTAACACTGGACACGATCCCATTAGGTCACGTGCGAGTCGGCGTCATACGCAAAAGTAATGTAAAGGAGCAATGCAAAACTTTTCAAATACTTTGAGTAATTGTTAGTACTACTAGCAGTATATTCAAATATTCAAAGCTTGGCGGCGCGGAGACGTAGTAGATAGCATGGTCGCCTCACAACAAGAGGTCCCGGGTTCGATCTTTCTGTGCGGAGTTTGCATGTTTTCCCTGCGCTTGCGTGGGTTTCCTCCCAAAGAGTTTAAGTATTTGGGGTCAACAGTGCAAAGTAATGGAGAGTGCGTTAGAGAAGTGAAGAAATGAGTTCAGGCAAGGTGGAGTGGATAGAGAAGAGTGGCAGGAGTGATTTGTGATAGATGAGTTTTGGGAAGAGTGAAAGGGAAAGTTTACAGGACTGTAGTGAGACCAGCAATGTTGTATGGTTTAGAGACAGTGGCATTGTCAAAAAGACAGGAGGCGGAGCTGGAGGTGGCTGAGTTGAAGATGCTGAAATTTTCATTGGGGATGACGAGGATGGACAGTATTAGAAATGGACTGCGCATGTAGGATGTTTTGGAGACAAGGTGAGAGAGGCTAGGTTGAGATGGTTTGGACATGTGCAGAGGAGGGACATGCAGTATATTAGTAGGAGAATGTTTAGGATGGGGGTCCCGAGCAGGAGGAAAAGAGGAAGACCAAAGAGGAGGTTTATGGATGTGACATACAGGTAGTTGGGGTGAAAGAGGCAGATGTAGCGGACAGGGTAGTGTTGGGGAAGAGTGATCCACTGTGGCGACCCCTAACGGGAGCAGCCGAAAGGAGAAGAAGAATCCGGTTTCCTCCCACAGTCCATAAACAAGTAGATTGGGTGGATTGGTGATTGTAAATTGTCCATAGGAGTGAATGTGTGTGTGAATGGTTGTTTGTCGATGTGTTGCCACGAGATGGACTGGTTAACCTAGTGTACTTGTTAAGGTGTTGGTCTAATTCCTAGCACCACCAAGCTGCCACTGTTGGGCCCTTGAGCAAGACCCTTAACCCGCATTAGCTCAGTTGTATAAATAAGATAACTGTAAATCACTCTGGATAAGGGGGTTAATGGTAATTAATTCTCCTGCATGCTCCTACGGACCTACACTCGACCTCTTGTCTTTAATTGACAGCTGTACCCCATCTGCAGTTGTGTGAAAACTTTGCAGAATAGTTTGCAGCACATCATGTCTTGTCTTGTCTAAGACCATCAAGTAATATTGGCCTAGAGAAGTAGTCTTTTTCTTCTCGTCTCGTTCTAGCCTCGTACTCACCCTTTTTCACAAGTTCAACCTTCTGTTCTCTCCTATTTTATCAGCTCAGGTATTGAATGCACTCAATGGGACGTGCTTCTATTTTCAGATTTTTTTTTTGTCTTCATTGCTTGTCAGCAGTATCTTCAGAAATGCATTCGGCTCCACAGGAATCACTTTCTGTAGGAAAAGTTTTGACTGCTACTTTGTTTGAACTGTGTTGTGTTCTTTGTATCCACTGAGCCACATCCTCCCTCTGCTGGATTCCATCTGCTGTATGTCAAGAGTAAGCTGGATCAATAAAGTCAGCGTCTGTTTTTTCGATTTAAACAGGAACCAGGGATAGTTTTGAGCCTTAATTTTCCCCCACCCCCCACCCACCCTCTGCGTCTCTTTTTCCATCTGCAAGTTAGAATTGTTTGATTATTTTTGCACATTAATTTTGACGCTAGATTTACTCTTGACTCAAGGTCGTGTCCTGAACTGTTCATTCATAAGCATGAGGTGTATTCTCAATTCTTTATATAACGCTGCTGCCATATTTAGGAAATAAGTGTGCTTACAGTTGATATATCCAGTAGGATGTCGTTGGTCAGTCCATTGAGGCAGCATCACTAAAATTGAAAATATAAAAAGCCTTTCTGTGTGTCATGGACTATTGAAGAATTGTGACAGGCATCAAATATCCCCTTGCACCCACACTTCTGTTATTGTCTGGGTCACTGCCTTTTTTTTTTTATCTGCTGTGAGGGTTTGACAAAGCAAAGCCCCAAACATGCTCATTTCTACTCTTTCCACTTCATCTTCCATGGGTTTTTTACCATAAATGCTGTTTGAGTGTCAGCTCATCTCATCTTGTCTCGTCTCGTCTCGGCTCAGTCACTGGCGCCTTCTGAAATCACATACTTCCATTTGAAACGTTTCTGGATGCTCTATGCATTTGACAGACACTTTCCCTATTATAGTTAAATTTAACTTGTTTACCATGATGCAAGTTTAAGTTAATCCAGTTAATCATTTGCCTTTTGGCCTATTGTGAGAAATATGCTCTGATGTGACGTCATATGTCATGTGTCAGTATCAAACTAGTGGATGCAGCACCTCTATTTTTCTGATCTCTGTTGTCCAAATATCAGATCTCACTCCTACTGATTGAGCTGAATGAAGAGATATCTCACATTCAAGCTTTACATAGGACTGGAAAGTCAGAGTAGAAGAGCGGAGCTTCATCCAATAGCAAAATGGAGGAGGATGTTTGAAATCGCATTTTTTTTTTTATGATCAGGTGACCAAAAGTTTTGGCAAAATAATGTATTTAAGTACCCTGCCTCTCGTCCTATGTGCGCTGGGATAGGATCAAAAACCCGTAACCCAGAATTCAGGAAAAAGCGGGTAAGAAGATGAATGAATGAATATATTTTAGTATATGACTTTGGATAGAACAACTGATGGTGGCACTATCATTTATTTTGTTCTGGTAGTAAAGACTCTAGGAGAATTGTTTGTTGCTTAAGTATAGCAGACACTACTAGACGGTATATGACCCAATTTGAAGAAGTACAGCATCTGTTCTATTTTCAGGGATTTAGATTGGCTTCTTTTGGATTTATTTCTTTATTTATTTTTTAAGTGTCTTTCTTTCTGCATTACTGTAAAATGATGTACTATAGGTATTGGAACTTCATTACAGCCTGCCAAAATATAAATCTATTATAACATTTTAGCTAAGTGACAGTCCAGCTCCCTGCTGCTATCGAGTAGAGCTAAAGGAGATATAAATATTTAATGTTGGTAAAATATAACAAGACCTCTGGGTTGTAGAACACATTATTTGGTGTAATCTTTCATCTGGAACCAATTATTGGAAGAAGTTCAGTGCTGATAGCACAGCACGCTTGCATAGTCTTGTATTGTACTACATGCCAATTCAACACATCCATTTTTTTTTTTGGCTTTCAGGCCTCGGCAGAACAAAAAGAAAGACAAGTGCACGTGACTCGTCTCCCACACCCAGCACTGATGCGGAGTACCCATCCAACGGCAGCGCTGGAGGAAGTGGAGTGGGTGGGGCAGAGAGGATCTACGATCTGAGCATTCCGGCAGTAGTGAAGTTTTCCTACACAGCCGAGCGTGATGACGAGCTGAGTTTAGTTAAAGGAGACAGAGTGGTGGTGATGGAGAAATGCAGCGATGGCTGGTGGAGAGGGAGTCATGACAGCCGTGTGGGCTGGTTTCCATCCAATTATGTCCGTGAGGAGCCAGCTTATGCGGATGCAGGCTATGGAGGGGAAACGCTAAGTGGCTGGCGGTCCATTAAAGCGGGGCAAGGGGTGGGACTTTTAAATGGCCGGCCTGCAATTACAGGGAGCACGATACTCCATGTGGTCCAGACTCTGTATCCCTTCAGTTCGGTGACCGATGAGGAGCTGAACTTTGAAAAAGGTGAAACCATGGAGGTGGTGGAGAAGCCTGAGAATGACCCTGAGTGGTGGAGGTGTAGGAACAGCAAGGGCGTAATTGGCCTCGTGCCAAAGAACTATGTGGTGGTGTTAAATGACTGGCCCGCTGGTCGAGGCCTCGCCTCTCCTCCCATAAGCCACCTGAGTCCATCTCGTACAGGAAGGTTTGCAGGCAAGGAGTGGTACTACGGTAATGTAACACGGCACCAGGCGGAATGTGCACTCAACGAGCGAGGTGTCGAGGGAGATTTCCTTATAAGGGACAGTGAGTCATCGGTGAGAATTTCTTTTTCTTTCTTTTTAACAAAACAGGAAGTACATTGAAATCCTTACACATACAATAGCTGAGAAAGTTTGCTTCTCTGATGTGTGTACAAGAAAAATCAGTTAGAAAGAGACAAGATGTTTATTTAGGTTACTGCTGCCATCTAGTGGAGAAGTATTTGAGTTGCACTTGTATTAACCACATTTCCCCTCTCTTTTGTTTCTGTTTACAGCCCAGTGACTTTTCTGTGTCTCTGAAAGCAGTGGGAAAGAATAAACACTTCAAGGTGCAGCTACAGGATGGAGTCTACTGCATCGGCCAGCGCCGTTTCAGCAGTATGAACGAACTGGTGGAACACTACAAAAAAGCTCCCATTTTCACCAGTGAACAGGGAGACAAACTCTACTTAGTGAAACCTCTTGCCTGAACTTGACTCTGCTGGACTCTTTATGCCTTTCATTCACCATTTATTTGCCCCTTTCTCCTCTCTGGTAGGACGTAAGCAGGATTTTGATGCTTGATAGCAAAATTCTTTTATAAACAAAAAAAAAAAAGTGGATATTTTGCTTTCTCTCAACTGCAAACTGGACGTTCTTTTAAGTTCAACCACCCATAGAACTGTTAAAGATCATTTTCCTCAACGATCAAAATATGACCCTCTGTGGATGACTTTAAAAATAAATAGGGTCTAATTCACTGTGTGACTGTCACTGTATTCTCTCTGCCTCTGGCATACAGCTTTAAATAGCAGCTACATTTTGATCCTTCTTTACTTCAACTGGAACGGTTTCACATGCTTTATTCTGAAGCATATCAGGTCCACACTGGGATGGATCATAACTTTGGTCCTAGCATATAATAAGCTGCTAAGCACATGTTTCAAGGTTTTGCCGCACTGCTTCACATATTTAGCTTTTCTTAAGACACACCTCAATCTCAGGAGCCACTGTGTGCTCTGTCGAATCCTCCTGAGACGGTTTCCTCCATGCAGCCGATTTCTTATACTGACTAAATATACCAGCTCTCAAACTCACCGACTCTGTGTACATGGTGAACCTTTTCTACATGGTGATCCTTAGTGTAATCAACTGATATGGTCAACATAGTTGTTCTTCAGGGTATCTTTAGGTTCAGGGTGATTCTTAAAGGGTGAATGGGGTATGTCTCTCTTCCCCGATGAAGTGAGTTGAGACATCTTTGTAGCCCAGCCAGGAGTTTGAATGTGTCTTTTTTTACAGCCAAATGTGCCACATATCTTCACTATGGCTATGCTTAGTGCCCTTATCAGCTCAGAGTTTCTTCACACACCTCTTACACTAACTGATTAGAAACACTAAGAGTAATAAAACATGTCAACGGTTTGGTTCTTTTAACTTTCTCCACATCTGTCTGGTTACCGAAAAGAGTGTTGACCCATTTTTTCTTTTTAATAATGAATTGATGAATGTTATTGAGCAATGTTATTTAATTCTTCTTTCCACTATATGTACATATACATAAATAATCTAATATAATACTTTATACAGTATATACAATATATATATTGTATATTGTATAGAGATGGTACTGTACAGAGGACAGTGTGGTGAGAATTAAAATACTTTTGTTCAATAAAAGTTTTGCATAATAACAGATTTATGTGTGCTTTGCCTTTTTTGTTTTATCTCTGGCAAACATGTGATTTTTACATTGCAAGGATTGTTTCATTCATTCTCTAACCTGCTTAATCCCTAAGTCGGGTGTGACAGGGGGTCTGCTGGAGCCATTACCAGCGCACATAGGATACAAGGCTGGGGTACACTCTGGAAAGGTCGCCAGTCCATTACAGGACTAAATATAGACGAACAACCACACACATGCACACTTCTATGGGCAATGTAGAATCAAACTAATTACATGTTTTTGGACTGTGGGAAGAAACCAAATTACCTGGAGAAAACCCATGCAAACTCATTAAGAACATGCAAACTCTGCAGAAAGCTCCCTTGTCCGGAAATTGAACCCGGGACCTTTTTGCTGTGAGGCGACCATGCTAACAACCATGCCACTATAATCTCCTTGTTTTTGTATTACATTAAGTGTCCGGTATACAAGTGCACAGTATAATTTAAAGAGAATCTTTTCTGGGGCCTAAAATAGAACCTTGTGGAACTATTTATAAAGATCATGGATTGATATTATAATAACCCTGCAGGTTTTTTCAAAAGATTGACATGGTCATTATAATCAATGTACAGTTATGGATAAATTATACTTTATAAAGTAACTTATTAAAATTTGTGATTGAGGAGGCAAAATGAAATCTACTGCATTGATTGATTGATTGATTGGGCAGACAAAGAAGAACAAACATGGTGTCAATAAGTCAAAAGGAAAAAAAGACAGATGTAAATGATAGTGACCCAGCTGGAAGGGAAATCCTGTGGAATTGTTCTGAAATGAACCTCTGGCCATATTTCAATTCAGTTCAATTCAATTTTATTTGTATAGCGCTTTTTACAACAGTTATTGCCTCAAAGCAGCTTTACAGAATGAATGATAAA
>JAOTRA010000036.1:10910202-10920832 GCA_026260255.1 Pseudolaguvia tuberculata | reverse complement strand
ACAGACCTGTTCATTCTCGTATTTATTTAATCATAAACTATATTTCCTTAAAAAGTATATAATACTCCATATCGAGTAAACAGACCTGTTCATTCTCGTATTTATTTAATCATAAACTATATTTCCTTAAAAAGTATATAATACTCCATATCGAGTTAGAGCATTGCGTTTGAATTGCTTGTTTTGGCCGTATCCGAGAGTACCTGGCAACCCTAAACGTTTACCGGGATGTTGACAAAACCACGCTCACTACTGCACTCTGTTGCACGATAATTGGTCGGTGCATTATTCGTTTATTTACATGTTTAAGTGTTGACAAAACCAGTTTGTATTTTCTATCAAAGCAATTAAAACTGGTTTATGCCACTATGTTTGGTTTAAATATTTAATAAAAAAAATATATTTTTCGTTCTTGCATTTAAAAAAAATTATTTAGTCTTTATGTATATTTATTAGAGCAATCATAAATATTAATTCTTAACATAAATATTAAAATTGCTGCACATCTGTATCTTTAATAAATCTATTTTATGTCTACAGTATATCGTGGTCGTTCATCTGGATGACGTATATATTATGCGACCGGATTTTCCCACGTGATCTGTCATGGCTGCTGTCTGCTGTGCAGGAGAATGGCTAGTGATAAGCAGCTCGCATCATTTACTAGCTGTAAATATCAAAGAAAGCAGGTGTGAGAATGTTTTTTTTTTTTTTTAAATGTATTTCCTTTTATACAGCGTGTAAAAAAACGATGAAGCTAGAGTAAATATTTGCACTAAATGGAGTCTTAGTAAAACCCGTAAAAACGGATAGTAAAGTTTGGAGAATAAATTCATTCTTTAATCCATCCATCCATCCATCCATCCATCCATCCATCCATCCATCCATCCATCAATCACTCCATAACCCATCCGGCCCTTATTTTAACCCGCTAATTCCCTAATGATGTGTCTTTTACTAAAGGGAGCCATTTGTGTTTGACTGCACCAAAGCAGAGCAGAAGCCAAAGGAAGAGGAAACTGACAAAAGGTAACGTATTAATACTCAATAATAAGTATGACCTCCTTTATTTCCTGATTAATATGGATAAATGATGTAAATGTTAATCACTCTAAGACCTCAGGCTTTTTACCTGCAGCGGGAGTTCAGTGTAATCTTTATGGCCGTGTACCTTCCACCAAACGGCGTTACCAAAACAGACACTTTTAGACAGACACTAAACAACCTGCAGACATCCTACCCCTGTTGCATTTTCATATTTATGGAAGATATTAATTCTAAACATAACCAATTCATAATCAAATCATAAATAACATATATCATTAAAATATCTATCTGTGTGTATTTCCTGTGTTATTCAAAGTATTCTACATTCCCACATCTTACTGGAATTCACTTAATCTAATCAATGTTCATGTTTCTGGGTTCCCTCACCATTCACAGTGATTCTGGCGGGGCCCAGGAAAAAGGAAGTGACCAGATTCTTGCTATCGGCTTGTCTGCATCCGGACGTTACGCTGCTCTGACGGATGACAACAAAAGATTGATTCTGTTTCGCACTCAACCGTCATGGCAGTGCATCAGCACCCGGTATTTAAAGCAGCTGTTTTAGATCCCAGATGTGGAGTCAGAGGATGTGATTGAAGGTCAATACTAATAGTTTTGCTTTTCAGGTGGTTGGTGCGCAGGTGTACCTCTCTGGTTTTTACTCAGGCCGAAGATAAACTGTTTTTGGCGGATAAATCTGGTGACGTTTATTTATTCTCGGTCCCGGAGCCACAGAAACCTGGTGAGCTTAAACTGGGTCATCTCTCCATGCTACTTGCTGTTGTAAGTGGTTTTATTTGGTTTGATTTTAACTATAGTTCAATGCAACGGTTTCATTCATTCTTTCATCTTCAGCCCTGTGTTAGACTGGCAATTCTGGGAACTCGTAACCCTGAATTAAGGAATAAGTTGGTTAAAAGATGAATGAATGAGCAAATGCTCTGCCTAATAAGACTTTGTAGACAACTATTATCTCTGCTTTTATAGTCTATCATTCTGTTGCCTTGTTTTATTGCCTTTAGAACTACCAAGAGGAAAATGTTGTGTGTTATTTGCTTTACTTTTTCTCTCCCAGACTCTGTCTCCAGATGACAAGTACATCATCACAGCAGATAGAGATGAGAAGATCCGAGTGAGTTTTCGTAGAGCCCCGTACAACATTCAGGCTTTTTGTCTGGGACACACAGAGTAAGTCTATAAGAGTAAAACTTAAACCACTTTGACGCCACTTTAATGTCCCGGTAATGTATGTCCTGAAAAGAAAACCCCACATAAAAGAGACTAGTTTAACGTCCTTAAAATTGGAAACATTCGGTTCAGGGCTTTACATATACACCATTTATTTGTGATGTCACACGGATCAAGGCCATTCACACAATTGTTGATTGGCATAAATCTTTGAACCTACTTATTTTCTAATTATAGGTCATGGGAGTCTGCTGGGAATCAAACCTGGGGCCGCCTTATTTTTACTAGTTGATGGTTTTAGTGGGGTTAAAATGAATAAAGCACCCCCCTAAATGGTCTAAAATAAACACCTGTTTTTATCTATCCAGATTTCCTATTTTTGCCTCCTAGCTTGTTCCATCTTACGGTATATTTAAATTAGTTTTTTTGCTGTTTCAGGTTTGTCAGTGCCCTCTGTGTTCCAGCGGGACATCCTGAATGGCTTCTGTCAGGCTCCGGGGTAGGAAGTTGATATTTGTTTAAATAAATAATTCTAGACGTGTCAAAAGCTCCAGGGTCTCTTTTTGGTCATGAGCCTGAGTTTCTGACTTGAATTGAACCTGAAATATTTGAATTGAGTATGGCTGAATGTCATGGTAAGAGGAGGAAAAACTCCCTGAGATGTTGTTTATAAAAACGAAACTCAAAAGAAAACCTAATGGCACACGTCTGAGAGGTGTCACAATGTAGAGTTACCTTAAACCGTTCCTATTTTGCATATCAGCAGTTTCCTTGTGCACTTAACAATTAAATTGTGCACTTCTAAAAGTGCACACTACAGGGAGAACCTTAGGGTGTAGCTTGGGTACCGGAACAGCATATGGGTGCATATGTTGTCCACTGTTATGATGGGAGACCCATCCAGGACATGTTCCTGGCACTAGCCATATTTCCTTGTTGTGGATACTGTGACTCATCATTTCCTGTAAAACTGGAAATGGATCACTAGTTGTAGTCATTGTTTTGCCCCGAAACAACTAGAAGCTGACTAAAGGATAGATGAGTGAACTAATCAGAATATTTTTGAAAACTGGTCGTAATCTGAATACTGCGTTGCATGTAATGCATCCAATGGCATCCTAAACATGAAGAAGACAAGATGAAGTAACTTTTGTTCTATCTAACAGTGAAGTATTATGTTGTCTTTCCATTGTCAGGACAGTACGTTGAAACTTTGGCATTACGAATCAGGTCAAAGGTTACAGAGCATCGACCTGCAACAGCTCGGCTTTACACAGAGTTCTGACATGAACACTGAAAAGGTAAAAAAAAGAAAAAGTACCCGGTCACTGGGATTCGCAAGTTCTGTCTTTAATAGATATTTTTCCTGCAGCCAACATAAACTGCAGCCACCAGAAATAATATTTTAAGCTCTGATTATTCATGTTGCTTAGCAACTGACTGAAATATTTTAATAGACATTCATTCATTCATCTTCTAACCTGCTTATTCCCTAATTCGGTGTTACTGAGGTCTGCTGCAGCCTATCCCAGTGCACATAGGGCAAGAGGCAGGGGTACAGCCTGGACAGGTCTCCAGTCTATTTCAGGGCCACACATAAACGAACAACCACTCACACACACTCACTCCTATGAGACATTTAGAATCCCCAAGCAAACTAATGTACATGTTTTTGGACTGTTGGAGGTAACCAAAGTACCCAGAGGAAACCCACACAAGCACTGGGAGAAAGGCAGAGTTTCAATTTCATTCATTCATTCATTCATTCCTCATCTATACCTGTGTATTCTCTAATTCAGTATCACACAGTTTACCAATCAACCTAACTCACATGTTTTTGCACTGTGGGAGGAAAACCTGAGTACCTGAAGTAAACCCTCTCAAGCACAG
Source organism: Pseudolaguvia tuberculata (assembly GCA_026260255.1). Lineage (NCBI taxonomy): Eukaryota > Metazoa > Chordata > Actinopteri > Siluriformes > Sisoridae > Pseudolaguvia > Pseudolaguvia tuberculata. Next base: position 10,916,707 of record JAOTRA010000036.1, on the reverse strand, counting down.
GGAGAAAATGCAAACCCCCAAAAAGACAGACCCCTGCCTAGGAATTGTACCCAAGCTTGTACACACTTATTTATGACTTTTCTTATTGTCCTTTTTAGCAATCAAGGTTTGCTGTAAGTCGGATCACAAGCTCATCAGACAGACGCCATATTGCTGTGCAGTGTGAGAGGTGTGTACCGCATAACTCGCTTAATCAACCCTACCACTGCCTTGTTGGGTCCCTGAGCAAGGCCCTTAACCTTGCTGCTCTAAGGATACTGTATCATGGTTTACCCTACGCTCAGTACTGTATACCCCACTAAGACTTACATGTGCTTTACATTTAATGTGCTTTTTTTTGTTTCTTTGATTAGTTTTCCCTCCATCCAGCTGTTTGCGGTAGAGGACGGACCAGATGGGCTTCTGACTCCGACTCAGACTCTCACTCTGCCTCAGAATCCCTGGGATATGACTTTTGATCCTCAGGGTCGACTGTGGGTCTTATTAGAGAATAAGGACACAAATGTACTTCTGTACACACAGAAGGATGAGCGGTGGCAGGTAAATATCTGAACACAGTCATTTTCTAACCAGATTATTCCTTAGTTTGCGGTCACAGGGTCTGCTGAAACCTATTCCAGCACGCATAGGGCGAGAGGCAGGGATACACCATGAACTGGTCACGAGTTCATCGCAGGGCCAAACACATAGACGAACAACCACACACTCCTATAGGCGATTTAGAATCACCAATCAACCATATGTACATGTTTTTGGACTGTGGGAGGAAACTGGATTAGCCGGAGAAAACTGACAAGCGTGCGGAGAACATGCAAACTGCACACAAAGACTCCTGACATGGGAATCGAACCTGAGACTTTCTTGCTGTGAGAACCTTCTTGCTGTGTATGGAAAAAAAATTCCATACACTAATGTGAGGGAGGGGCATAGTGGTTAGCACCGTCGCCTCACAACAAGAAGGTCCCAGGTTTGGGTCCCAGGTTCGATTCAGGGGTCTGTCCCCCTTTTCCTCCCAGTCCAAAAACATGTACATTTAGGTTGATTTGGTGATTCTGAATTTCCCAAAGCAATGAATGTGTGTGTGTGTGTGTGTGTGTGGGGGGTTGTTTGTCTGTGTGGCTCTTTGATGGACTGGCGAACTCTCGCCCTATGTGCGCTGGAATAAGCTCTAGCAGACCTCTATGACCCCGAATTAGGGAATAAACAGGTTATAAGATGAATGAATGAAGAACAAAGTTTGCTTGTTCACAGCGTTCTTTGTCTGTTTTACTGTCTGCCTAACAGAATGACTCGGAAAGCCTTGATCTGCAGAGGGTATCAGAAACCCTGCACACCCAGTGGGAGATCTTTAAAGGTGACTTTTGATTGCCCTCTAAAAATACTAATAACTGTTTATAGAGGTCAATCAGTCAGAACTAAAACCTAATTTGTTATATTTAGCTTTATCCTCTATTAATGAATCACTGAAATAATTGCTGTGGATTTGAAGGTGTCAAACACTTTTGAACATTAGGTTATGGGGGATAATAATCCAATTTAGACTGATACTTGGAACGCTTTTTAGATCACATGACTAACGGGTGACTGGATCATTTTGGGGTGTGGGAAAAAGACCAGTAAGACCATACATTTAGGAACGTTGTGCAAATGAATCGCCAACATCATTCTTGGGTAGAATTTGGCCAACGGTTCTTGATGGTGATTAGACTAACTCATCACTGCCACTACCACCATGTTAATTTTCTATTAAAGCTAAATCTAGCTTATTTATTGTTAAAAATTGTAATTTTTTAAATGTTTTGTTGTTGTTCTGTTTGTCATTCCCTCCGACAGCCTCCATCGCCATGCAGAGTCGCTTCCATTACCTCTACAAGGGGAATTTTGACAACATGGCATCGTACCTGCAGAAGAAACAAGAGCGACTGCTACAGCAGAATGACAAGGGCGGAAAAAAGAGAGCGGCAGTACAGGCGAAGAAAGCGGCAAAGAAAAGAAAGATGGAGAATAAAAGTGAGAGAGTTTCTCAGAAAGGCAGAAATCAGAGCTAAAACCTGAGAGAGACACGGGATAAATTTTTTTTTTTTTTTTTTTTTTCAATTCGAGGATTTGGATTTTCCACTATTCAGAGTTTTTCTTTTGTTTGACATCAAATACAATATTCTATTTTTGGAAATGAAGAAACTTTAAAATGATTATTTTAAATAAATTTAGTTTCCTGTATGATGTGGAGAATAATTAGTTTTCAATGTAACTTTAACTGTATGATTAATACTTTTATTATTTTTCTTTATCTTTAATGAACAAGCCGGAGAAGCTCATGAGAAAAACCTCCCTAAGATAATAGAAAGAAGAAACATTTACAGACCAAGGGCCACCATGGGCAAGGAAGCCCAGAAAGACTTAGCTTTAAGCCCCACCACTGCAAAGGACGATGGTGGAATCAATCAATTTTCTTTCATTATAAGAACACCTGTTACTGACTGACCCAACGCTTTCTCAAATTTTTATAGCATTTGGCAGCATTTAGTATAACTGAGCAGTTGGCATTAAAGACCTTGCACAAGGGCCCACAATGGTGGAGGTTAGAATCGAACCCCTGTCTTTCTGGATTCAGTCAGAAAACCAAATCTCTGCTACTCTTATAAACAGTCTTTGCCATTTTATTTATTCAATTATCTTCCATATTCCACTTGTACCCTAATCATGTTATAGTGGTCTGTGCCTACACACTTATGACAAGAAGGTCCCGGGTTCGATTGTGTGGGTTTTCTCCATATACTCCGGTGTCCTGCCAAAAACTTGTACATTAGGTTTATTGGTTATTCTAAATTGATTCATGTTAGTTATACCCTGTTAGCAACACCAATTAATAACAGCCACAAAAGCACTGACAAATTTTATTTAAAACATATTTTATTTTTTAATAAAGAACAAAATTGACTACAAATCTGTACAACCCGAATAATATATTTTATATATAGATATAAAACCAAATAAAAACAAATAGGCCAATAGAGAATGATATCTATGAAGTGATGTCACGTGTGTTATTTGTGTGCTGATCATGAGTCGGTCCCTGAAAGAGCCTTTGGATTGTCTGGGAATTGTAACCAGCACATTATTCTAAATTCATCTGCTCTCCAATCTACAGGATCCAGATTCAGAATCAGCAGATTCTCCTGACTGAAAATGCAAACAGAAAACATTATTTACATTTATAGCATTTGGTAGACACCCATATCCTGAGCAAATTAAAATTGGGGAATTAAGGGTCTCGCTCAAGTACCAAGCATTGGTAATTTGATGGTGGCGGTGGGAATCAACCCCTAATCTTAAAAATTAGCAATTCAATCATAGTTGCCGTTTGTCTGTGTGTTGCCCTGTGATGGACTTGTGACCTGTCCAAGGTGTAACCCTGACATTCACCCTATGTGCACTAGAATAGGCTCCAGCAGATCCCTGTGACCCTGAGCAGGTTAGAAAATGAATGAATGAATTAACTTGAGGGTCTCCTCAATTGGCTTCCTTGCCCACTTTTAAAATAGCTGCTATGCACCTGCCTGACATTATGTATCTCACTGAGATTAAGCTGTATCATCTAACACTCACCTTATTTCTTTTTTCCTCCCATGGTGAGGTTCTCACTCTTCTTCTTCTGGACCTATAAACAAAGAGCAGCGATCAAACAACAAAGATCAGAAAGAGCGAGACACCGATTAATCGATCAGTTTGTAATAATCAGACCTCGTTCATGGCATCGTCAATCTGTTTGAGCTCTTCATATCTGTCTCGCGATTCCCTAAGTGGCTGAACCATCACCTCCTCAATCTGAGGAAACAGCTGGAGCATCCGGATGAATCAAGTCAAGCGATTGTGAATAAACACAACTGATACAGGATGTCATTATAAACAGCCTGATTATTTACTTACCTTCATCACTGTCTCGAACATGGGAATGAGGACGAACTTAATGAAACCGATCTGGGCTGTAGGCTTAGTGACCTTTTCTCTATCCATGAAAGGAGCGACAGGTAAACCTTCCGCCTTCTCCCTGTCGCTCTGCATTAGGTACAGAAAATAAGCAGGTCACCAAAGAATCTCTACAACCTTTCCAAGGATAGAGAATGGGTTTTTTTTCTCCATGACCTGCATGAAGTATTCCTCAAGCAGACAGTCCACCCACGGCTCAGCCACCTCCATCGGCCGAACCTCGTTGGAGATGTCACAGCACTTAATCAGGACCATCTTTAGCTAACCGGCATGGAAACAAATGATCAGTAAGTATCCAAACTTACTAACTAACTTAGACAAGAGATCTTACAATAAAGCTCAAGTCCAAAACATCTGGCCATCACAGGTTCTATAAACATCTGGTTAGTAAATGCTGATGATGAAAAAAGGTTAAATTGAGTTCTCACACAGGTCACATGCTCTTCGTTGGTGAAGTCGAAGTTCTCAACCTTCTGTTTGAAGGAGTCGAGAATCTCGCCATGACGAGCCATGTCTGTAGCTAGTATCAGAGTGATGGTGCCCTGTTAAACAAACAAACCGGACAGTACAACATGTTGGTGTAGTTAGAAACTCACAAAATGGCAAAACAACAAGAAAACTTCTCACAGTTTCTCACAGTCTGCAAAATGTCCTGAAGCATTTGTTCGTTCGTTTGTTTGTCCGTTCATTCATTCATTCATCCATTCATTCATTCCATCTTCTAACCTGCTAATTTGGGATCACAGGGGTATGTTGGAGCCTATCTCAGCGTACATAAGGTGAAAGGCAGGGGTACACGGTGGACAGGTTGCCAGTCCCCTGCAGGGACAAACAACCCCTCACAAACATTCTTTTGGGCAATTTAGAATCACCATTCAACCTAATGTACATTCTGGACTGTGGGAGGAAACCGGTCTACCCAGAGAAAACCCGCACAAGGCAGGAAGAATATGCAAACTCCGCACAGAATAAACCCTTTCCCGTGAATCGAATATAGGAACTTTGCCCACTATTTATAATTTATATTTATTTATTTTAGATATATAATAATTGCAGGATTTACAGTTAATTCGGTTAGAAGGTTACGCTGAAACCTAAATAACTGACAGAAAAAAAAGGCTCAAGACAGTCTGCCAAATGACTCGCCAGATCCATGATTCTTAAACATTTCTGTATAATTTGTTACTATAATGTGTGGTTACATCTTAATCACACACTCGAACACACCTGACGGATCTGTTTAAATGCTTCAGCATCGAAGTTGGAGAAGATGTTACAGTCCGGCTGGGAGAAGATCTGAAAGGCTACGGCACAGTGGTGGTTCTCCAGAGGGGAAATATCATTATACCTCACTGCCAGTTCAGTCCGTGCATTTATTTGATACCTGAGAGGAAGGGGGGGGGGGGTGTAAATGGAGAGAGTAAAGGAAAAAGAAAGAGATATAGTGAGGGAGGGAGAGTGTGTGAAAGAATAGGAAGAGAAAGAGAACAAAGAATAGAGGAAAGCAGGGTGAGCGAGAGGGAGGGAAAGAGAAAGAGAGAGATAAAAAGAAGAGAGAAAGTGAGAAAGTGAGAAAGAAAGAAAGAAAGAAAGAAAGAAAGAAAGACAACAAAAGAGAGAGATTTATCACAGGTTTTTCCTTCTAAAATATAGTGAAGAGCATTTCCACAAATGAAAGTCTAGATCTGGAATTTGATGTTCATTCATTCATTCATTCATTCATTCATTCACCCATCCATTCATTCATTCATCTTCTAACCTGCGTTTTTCCTAATTCGAGGTCACGGGGGTCTGCTCGAGCGCACATAGGGCAAGAGGCTGGGGTACACCCTGGACAGGTCACCAGTCCATCGCAGGGCCACATATAGACAAACAACCACTCACACACACATTCACTCCTATGGGCAATTTAGAATTACCAACTGACCTAATGTAAATGTTTTTGTACTGTGGGAGGAAACCCAGAGTACTCAGAGACAACCCACGCAAGCGTGGAGAATACATGCAAACTCTGCACAGAAAGATCCTTACGTGTTGTTGTATCCAGGATGATCTAAATCATGACACACAGCCGCAGTCATGAGGATCAGAATATCCACTTGTGTAAACTTTTCCTGTAAAACAAACACAAATGGTTCACTGGGGATTATTAAAATTATCATCACAGTTTTATTTCAGAAAACTAAAATTTACAAACTAATTAAAAAACAATACATTTATGATCTTTAAAAAACAAGCCATTCATACTGCAGTAGGACTATTCCAGACTCAAAACATCTGGACACAGGGGACATTATGGACAGTGTGGCAATTTATCATTTATAACAATGCAGAAATGAATGCATTAATTATTAGTATTAAGTGGGTTTATTTTAAGGAGGTTTAGGTCAGGGATACATACAAAAACATATAAATGCAAACATTTATCAATGAAAGTATGTGTGTGTGTGTGTGTGTGTGTGTGTGTGTGTGTGTGTGTGTGTGTGTGTGAGTGTGAGAGAGAGAGAGAGAGAGA
>JAOTRA010000036.1:10882517-10893955 GCA_026260255.1 Pseudolaguvia tuberculata | reverse complement strand
ATGTGGTGAGGGAAGATATGCAGGTAGTTGGGGTGAAAGAGGCAGATGTAGCGGACAGGGTAGTGTGGAGAAGAGTGTTGCGACCCCTAACGGGAGCAGCCGAAAGGAGAAGAAGAAGATGGTTGGGAAAACTAAACATACTAAAACGTTTCTATAGAGTATTTTGGGGGATTTAGTTTAACTACATGCTTAATGACCTCATATAGAATTACAATTACAGCATTTGGTAGACGCTCTTATCCATTTACAACTGAGCAATTGGGGGTTAAGGGTCTTGTCCACAGTGGTGTCTTGGGGAAGCTGGGAATTGAACCTTGGTCTTTCTGGTGTTAATCCAACAAATTAACCACTAAATCCCTAATTTAATAAGAATCGACTCCTTCACTAACGATACTAATATGAAGCAGCAACTCATTTGTCATGAACATTTATATGCTTCAGTATAAAAAATATAATTAATGTTTAAAGTTTGTATTTATGTTTAGGATGTTTTATCGGTATCAGGTTGCTATGGGAACCCTGAAATATGTGGGACCATATGCGCTTTATTTACCAGTCTGAGTTAGTTATAAACAACCTTTATTCTTTTCCACTGCGGCTGGATATAAACTCATTTGCAGGAACGCTTGCATTCATGTTTCATTTAGGAGGGAGGAGAAAACCTGCACTGCTCCATGAAGTACCTGGAAAATTCAGCATGAAACACAAGTTTGGGTCCAAACTACAAGGTCAAAAACTGCACTGCCTCAATCATCTTGTTAGGAATTTTTTTTTTTTTTACATTTTACCCCTAAATCACAACATCTTTTATTTAATAGATAAAACAAAAAAGTTTTTTAAAAAAACGCACCGCGTCTCTCCTGCAGCCTCATGGGATACACTTAAATTCTTGTGTGGAAGTAGCAATAGTAGTATTAGTGTCTATACTGGGTCCTGAGGGGTTGGTGTGTTGCAGAGTTTAGCTCCAACTTGCCTCAACATACTTACCTGTACATATCTAAGTCTAGCTAGCAAGTTCCTGATTAGTTGATTTAGGTGTGTTTGATTATGGATGGAGCTAAACCATTGGAGGCCTTCTAGGACTGAGATTGCCCACCCCTAACCAACTAGGAAAAACCCTAAAGTTTTATTCTGAAAAATCTGTTCTTTTTTAATTAGTGTAAATTAGTTTAAAATAAAGGGAAAACACAGTTTTTTTTTTAAAAACCAAGATGACTTTTTATTACTTGAAATAGAGTGTAATCTCATGGTGCAGCTCTGCAACCTTTTATATTTATAGATTTCTACATCTCTTTAATGTGGCACTGTGTTATTCTCTCTTTTCTGTATTTACATAGTTCTGAAGGAAATGTACAAAACTCAGTTGCATGAACATCGATGAGAAATACACACACTGGTTTGTTCCCGCCGCTTGAGATCATCATATTATTATTTATTATCGTTAATATTATCATTAGTTAGTTTTCTGAAGTTAATATATATTTATTTTTACAATTTCATGTTTGATTTCAGTCTAAAAGTTTCCTGTCTGATTTTCTGATGCAAATCTTTTTGCGTGTCACACCCTGCTTCCTCACTCCACCGTCACATTCACTGCCATAAGAAAATAAAATCAGAGTACAACTCTGGTCTACAATGCTCTCCAGTCAGTCACATGCGCACACACACGCACGTACATAATTATACTTTCTTTTTGCTTCCATAGATAAAACACATAGCTTCTTTTCCATCTTTGGCCAAACCTTCATCTTTTTTCCCCCCCATCAGCCACGTTCAGAATCCATTATTGTTTCAATCAGACCCAGTAACTGAGGGTTTATACCCAGGAGTCTGGTGAGCCCGGGTACTGATCAGTGCGGAATGAGGCTCTGCGTGTGCTAGAGTAAAAGTCCACGTAGTTGGTGGTGGCTTTGAGTGTGTGAGGCTGTGTGGGGTAGTCTGTAGTTGAATACTGCACCGTCTCCTCCAGGTACGGCTCATCGTAGCCCTGCGGGGAATGCAAGTACGTTCGATACGGCTCATAGCCTCTACGCCCAGTCTCATCTGAATAATATACGTGCTGCTGCAAAAATACATTGCATGTGTCAGACTCTATATCAAAACAGCATTTTGTATAAGGAACTGATTAAAACATTAACATTTCTGGTAGACACTTTTATCCAGACACTTAAACTTGTGTAACAGGTTGTGTAACTGGTAGCTTCTGTCACCAAATCAAGTTCGTGTAAGTGCAAACCTACTTGGCAATAAAGCTCTTTCTGATTTCCTGATTAATTCAACTGTGCAGTTCATGATTAAGGGTCTTGCACGTGGGCCCATAAGTACGGCTGAGAACAGAACCCCTTTACCACTAGACTACCACATATCTCTCCCAGGGTCTCATGGGATAGTAAAATGCATACTATAAAATCCAGGCAGAGATCATCTCTGGAACATTTGGTTTACTGTATGGTGATGTGGTAGTACAGTGGTTAAGGTGTTGAAAAGCTAATAGAAAGATTGAGGATTCCCGGCACCACCAAATTTCCAGTGTTGGGCCCCTAAACAAGGCCCTTAAACCCCTTAGCAGATGTATCAATGAGTATATAAGGAGATAAGGGGATGTTTGACAAATTGTGTAAAAGGTATTTTGCTTACAAAGGATTCAGATAAATAATTTAATTTACTACAGAAGAGTATGGAAGTATTTATAATTGAAACTAAAACCAATGACAAAAAAAAGGCCAGGTCTTTACCTCAACTAATCTTTCAGATGATCTTATGAAACAAGAGGTTTTTGCGGTGAAGGAATCTAAATGTTCTGGTCTGGAAATACTCTCCACGTGGAACATTTTAAAAGCGATAGACTTTCCTATATTAATGAGCAAACCAGAACGGATGACTGCTAGACATTGATATAAAATGAACCGATATATGTTTCTTCAAATACATTCATCTGCGTTTAAAGATTTGAACATCAAAACATCAGTTCTTGGTTTGAAGACCAGTGTTTCCTCCACTCGGATTGCATCGCTGCTTGAGATTCACATATACTGAAAAGTGTGCTTGCTATGAAAACTTCACGGCTGGTTGACTGTCTACCATTTGCGTGCCAAATAATTTATCTGCATCGAACAAACATTACATTTTAAATTGGTTATTGTTTTTCGGGGTTAAGGTAAAGTAATCTTTACTTCCCTATCAGTTACAGAGGTATCCTTTATCTTCAGTAAAGACAGTTCTGTTGGTGTGTGTGTGTGTGTGTGTGTGTGTGTGTGGGATTCACCTGGCCTCTTCTGTTTTCTTCTCTACCTGGAGAAGAATAAGAGCTGAGATAAAATGGAGATGACTTCACCGACCCTAAAGGAGATCCAGCAAAACACCAAGATTAACTCTAATAATAATAATAAAAGTGGATGTTTGTGTTAATTTTATGAATGACACCAGAAAGAGTAATATCCAACCAACACTCGATAACTTACCCTCATATGGTAATAAAATGAGCAAGAACATGAATGGAACACAACTCTGGTTACATTTACAGCATTTAGCAGTCGCCCAGATTGAGGACCTTGCTCAAACAGCTCGAAAGTGGTAGAGCTAGTCTCTTTTTTGATTAGTAATATTATACAGAATAGACCTTACAGGAAAAGTGGTAGTTTAGTAGTGAAGGCATTGAACTGCTAATTAGGGTTTCTATTTCCTCCAAAAAACAACTACTGTTTGGGCCCTGGAGCTTCTGTGCATCTGGTAATGATTATTTCAGAGGGGATTTCATGTCGTAAGTCCTAATTTAAATGTGTTACTAGTATTGTTTGCTGATGTCATTAATGTCACTGTAGTTATTTTATGATTATTAGCATTTACTATTCAAGCATATAAAAAAGCTGGGAAACATTCATATTAGTTAGCAATAAATATCAGTAACCCTATATTAAACAATGAGATCATTAAAATAAATCTGCAGTTATTCAGCTAAATACAGGTGCCGTGTGCAAAGCCTAAAATGAATCAGGAGTATTAAGAGTTATGAACAGGACTTATTGGGAGTTATTTCTGTAGCTCATATCTGATGTTATACCTGATTATGTCAATTAAATACTTACAGAGGCTTTTTAAGACAGAATAAATTGGGTGGTGCTTGATGTTCTGAATGTTGATGGGATACCTGTGTATGGAGCTTTATGTACACCACTGTCTGCCTGGTAGTTATAATATTGCATAGGTGGTTGAGTTCTCTGGTAATCAGAGAGCTGCTCCTTAGTCCCCACAATAGCTGGAGATGAGGTGGTGCTGCCTGCTGCAGAGAAAAACCACACAGCCTGTTTGTTACTTGTTACACACGCACGCACACGCACGCACGCACGCATGCACACACACTCACTTATACTGAAAAAGACAGCTTCTTAACTTCATATAGCTACGACTGATTTTCACATCAACGTGACACGCGCGCACAAACCTGTCTTATTAACTGGGGACATCTGCAGGGAGTTTGAGGGTAATGCAGGCTGAGATTTGAAGCGCTCTCTCTCGAGTGTGGACACAGGAGTTAAGAAGTGATTCTGATTCCAGCCATCCTACACGAAAGCAAATACACATCAGAGCCTCAATATGCACACACACGCACACACACACACTTCAACCTGTTTAAGTGATACAACCTCAACCCATACAGGTAGAGCAATAACTTGGTTTGCCGACAAAATAAATTTCCACCCTTGCAAAAGTTAAACAAAAATCTTCTACGAATAATCTATAGATTTAATATTTTTTATGACTCATATGTGACGTTCTGTGTACTATGATCTCAAGGTCAACATGGATAAACATCAAGATACTCGAACTAAACTGTTCTATGGCAAAGGGTTATTCACTGTATCTTCCTCTCTGTACTACATCCACCCACAGAAAGAACTTTAATTCTATAATAATAAACACACACAAGCACGATTGAAACAGAAGCATGGTATTACACTAATAACCTCATAATTAAGTGACTCGTTCCTCATTGGTTCTTTGATGTGTTATTAGTTTATGTTAAATGCAGAACTCTTTCCAGCTCAGACTCTATTGGTTCAGTTTTTGTCACATGATAAATCAACACCTCAAACCCGGAGACTTGTTAGACACGAGGTGAGGTGAGATAATCATAGACTGAACATCCAGAAGAACAATCATTTATTCTTTGGTTTGGGTAAGTATGTTTAAAAAAAGTAACATTCTTTCATTCATTTATCTTCTTACCTGCTTATTCCCTAATTCAGGGTCATGGGGGTCTGCTGGTGCCTAGCCTAGCTCACATAGGGCAAGAGGCAGGGGTACACCCTGGATGGGTCGGCAGTCCATCGCAGGGCAACACAGACAAACAACCATTCACACACACATTCACTCTTATGGACAATTTAGAATCACCAATTGACCTAATCTACATGTTTTTGGACTGTGGGAGGAAACCGGGGTACCTGGAGGAAACCCACACAGGTGAGGAAAGAACATGCAAACTCCGCACAAACATTCCCAGCCCGGGAATGGAACCTGGGACCTTCTTGTTGTGAGGCAACCGTGCTAACCACTACGCCACCGCAATCAATCACAGTCATTTGGATAAAAGTTGGAAAACTCTGCTTAGGAATTAGGAACATGTGTTTTTTCTCTCATGCCCCATTGGGTTTGGAAGGATTTAGCTGTAGTCAAGCTAAAGTCACAACCGTCCCTGTGCACACTTAATTTCTTTTGCAAACTGTAATAAAGGAGTGTTGTATCTGTTTCTTGTGATGTTATTCATTTGTTTTAGTTTATTAGTTGTTTTGAATGAGTGGTTAGCACGGTCGCCTCACAACAAGGTCCCGGGTTTGATTCACGCACGCCGGGGTTCTTTCTGTGCGTGTTTTGTTTTGCGGTTGTTATTGGTTAGATGGTTTTGTGTGGAACTTTATATGCTGCCGTCTAAAACAGGTCTCCCTAGAAGAAGAGATTATGAAGTCTTAATAGGATTCATTCATTGTTCTTCCTACACGCTTATTCCCTAATTCGGAGTCACAGGGGTCTGCTGGCGCCTACCCTGCTCACATAGATCGAGAGGCGGGGGTACACCCTGGACGAGTCGCTAGTCCGTCTCAGGGCAACACATAGAACCATTCACACACACAAATTCACTCCTATGGGCAATTTAGAATCACCAATCAACCTAATCTGCATTTTTTGGACTGTGGGAGGAAACCGGTGCACCTGGAGGAAACCCACGCAAGAACAGCGAAAACATGCAAGTTCCGCACAAAAAGATCCCCGGCACAGGAACCGAACCCGGGATCTTCTTGTTGTGAGGCGACCATGCTATCCACCACGCCACCACACCGCCTGTCTTAATAGGATGTTCCTGTGTTAAATAAGGATTACTGATTAAATAAACAAACAAACAAAATATATATTAATATGTTGGGAAATCGGGCGGCGCAGTGGCGTAGTGGATAGCACAGTCGCCTCACAACAACAAGGTCCCGGGCCGGGATCTTTCTGTCCGGAGTTTGCATGTTCTCCCTGCGCTTGCGTAGGTTTCCTCCGGGTGCTCCGGTTTCCTCCCACAGTCCAAAAACATGCAGATTAGGTGGATTGGTGATTCTAAATTGCCCATAGGAGTGAAGGTGCGTGTGAATGGTTGTTTGTCTATGTGTTGCCCTGAGATGGACCGTCCAGGGTGTAACCCCCACCTCTCGCCCTATGTGTGCTGGGATAGGTGCAGCAGACCCGCGTGACCCCGGATTCGGGAATAAGCAGGTAAAAAGATGAATGAATGAATGTTGGGAAATCGCCTGTTCACATAGGAGTGATGAACTGACTCCTAACAAAAGTGCTGCTTTTAATCATTTTCAAGGTCAAATGATGATCAAGGATTATAGTATATATAAACCTATATAAAAACACACTTATAATGTAGGGCCAGTTACATAAAAATAACATATGAAGAATGAAAGGTGATGTCAGAGAATTTGGATAATAAAACAAAGCCAGGTTCATAGTAAACGCTTGAACAATATATAAGCTACAACACAAAACCATCCTGAGGATAAAAGTGACACACCGACGTTGATGACGTAACAGCAGCACTGCACAGAATCCTTACAGAGCTCTGTGTCGTTGGTGTCTCACTTCTAGGTTTTTCAAGAAGAATCAGAGTCCAGCGTTTTCTGTATTTTTACCTTGTGTTTAGTTCAGACGAGCAATAATGGACTTTAGGTTTCATTATGTGGACAAACAGACTTTCTTGGTGTTTTGCAACAGTCCGGAAATAAAAGTTAAAAAGTATAGATTCATTGAAAAATAATTGTTAGGGTGTTATGATGTTCCAGATGTTGGGAGATCACACTTGGGAGATCATTTCATCCTTAGAATGAATGCATTATGAAGGCCCTGTGTTTGTATACTTTGCCTCTGATATTTGTTTTAGTCATACAATGTTTGCTGTCCACAGCGAATAACAGAGAAAAACACACAAATACCAACAATTAGGAAAATAAAATAGAATAAAAAGTATAAAAGGGTTGAAATATTAATACAACTTTATTAATATCTACTGCTGCTACCACTTACAGCTGTTATTTCTGTGACTTATACACATGTAGTAATAATTAATTTTGCACATAACTACAATTGCCCCGTGCCCCCCGTAAATAAACGCTTTAAATCTTGAAGATTTAAATCTTGAAATCTTTAAATCATTCATTTATTGGATTAGAAGTGGAATTGGATTTAAAGCCATGTATGTGTCCTGGTTATTCATCGTCTTACCTTCTTGTAGATAGTCCGCAGGTCTCTGTACTGCCACAGTGTGTTGAGCACCTGAGCTGCGGCTTTCACCACTTTCATTGAGTACCTATGGCACAACCAAACACAAGAGTCATCCATCTTCGTCTCCAGTTGCTAAACAGTTAACAGGGTTCATTAGCTCCACAATGTTAATGCTTAGTCACTTCCTTCATTTCAATCTGTCCGATTAGCAGCAAACAGGATTCATTAATGTATCAACACCTGGGTATATTTATGTGTGTGTTAGTGAGAGAGAGAGAGAGAGAGAGAGAGAGAGAGAGAGAAAGAGAGAAATGAGCGAACCTCTCTCCCCGTCCCTTGGTGATATTCACAAGTTTCTCGATGCCTCCTGTGTCTGCGAGAGCTTTAGCGTTCTCCATGTTCTTGCTCGCGACCTCGTGGAGAGTGCAGCAAATGGCTGCCACCGTTTCATCCGACAGCTGACTGGTGCTTCCTCCTGGCAGTCTGTTCACTAAATCGCGCATTGCATACTTTCCTGTTTTACACAAATGTGTAGGGAGAGTTAATTAAAAACTGAATAACAGAGTTACCAGGAAAAGACAAAGACGGAAGCCCTTTCTCACCAATCAGCTCTTTGTTCCGGATGTCCAGTGCCATATTTCTGAGTGCAATGGCAACAGAACAGACCACACGGTCGTTATCCATCCTCAACAGCTCCACCAGGATGGGCAAACCTTTCTCCTTCCGTACGGCCGCACGGATATAGGCTGAGAACTGCACAAACACATACATACGAGGACAAGAAGTAATAAATCTCATCTGTCTCCATTAAAGTTTTAAATCTTGACTGTTAATATATTACTGGTTGTATTTGGTAATAGCTTTCTGCAGATTCACAACATACCTTCCAGTTGCCTGCGGATAGATTCTGCAGCGAGCCGGCAGAGCCCTCTAGTGTGGCAGGGTTAGAGCTCTCGGCCAGCAGTGTGAGGTAAGGCTTCACCACTGCAGGATGCCAGAGCATCTCAGCACCTTTGGGAGATTTGGAGAAACCGGGGATCGGGCCCACACCATCCCACTGAACAAGCCAACACACAACTTGAAATATTGACTATCCATTGACAATTTTGTTACATAAAACAAAAACAAAGGTTATCAATGCTGATATGCTATCAATTAATTATTGCATTTCTCCGGCTAATAATCATTTCTTCTTTTTAGAACAGGTTTACAAAAGCAATATAAAGCTATCAATATTCCGATGTCTATATGTGACTTCCTGCCCACACTGATTCGATATTTGGTATAATTACTCTCACTCTCATTTTGGTATATAAGAAATGTGGTGTATAAGAACATCAAGGCTCTCATGATTCACCTGCTCCTCTTGTACACTCTTCCTCTTTTTCTTCCTCTTCCTTCCCCAGCAGCTATAGTCTGCCTCTTTACTGGGAGACTCCGAGCCAAGCAATCCATCCGTCTCCTGAGTTTCTGCCAACCGGGAAGGCGGCATCTCCAGCTCTAACCGGTACGAGAGATTCCTCAGTGTGCAAATACAGTTCTCTACAATCTGAGAGAGAAACGTAACAAAGGGTCAGAGAAGAAAAAGGAAGGGATATGGATTATTATGGAATATGTAATGATTGTGTAATTAATGAGGTTGGTACACAAACGGATCCATTGGACAACAATATTGATCATTACATTGATTGATGATTCTTCCATTAAGCAGTGAGCATGATGAGTAATAACCTTCAATAGTAGACTAAAGATTGAAGTCAAATGTCTCAAAATATTCTCTTGCTAAAGAAAAAAAAATATGTGACTCTCAAATTTCAGATAAAAACTGTCCTTTGATTTCAATCAGTTTGTGCGTTTGTGCGGAGAAGGATGAGGATTGAGAGCAGAACTGATGCTGAAATAAAGATGCATAACACTGGTAGCAGCTAGACAGTTTTCCCAGTCACATGAAATGCTGCTAATTATAGCACCTTCAGGATTTCTATCACTTTCTATCATTTAAATTCCGTGCGTGTGTGTGTGTGGGAGGGTGGTTTAAAAAAATAATGCTAAAAACAGTGGGATTAAATGGCCCAATACTTTTGCCCATAAATATCTTATACTTATGTTAAAAAAAAACAAAACAAAAAAAAAAACAAGGTACAGATTTTTTAATCTTCACATTTTTAAATATCAACAGCTGTGTGTGTGTGTGTGTGTTAAAAGTGTGTATACCTTGCTGTCAAAATCGGCGGTGCTGACACAGGCTTTGATGACATACAGCAGCGAGTCCACGAGCCCTTCGCAGCAACGCATCTGCTTCCTGGCCTCCTCTCCCGCTGAGCTCAGGTTCCTATGGAAACAAGCACCCCAGGGGTCATCACCTCATATCAGAGATGTAATGGAAGCTCAAGCACACAAACACTGTACAAGAATAAAATGCTTTTCTTTAATCTTGATCAGCTGTCAATCACAGTCGGTAGAAATCATTGCAGAGAAAAAACATCACGTTTTGCGTGCAGAGTTATAATTTAGCCAGCGTGATTTGTTTGGCATCTGTGTGTGTGTGTGTGTGTGTGTGTGTGTGTGTGTGAGGTGAAGAAAAGTTTTTTGGCATATCTGATATCATCATATTTGACAGCGTGGTGGCGTAGTGGATAGCACAGTTGTCTCACATAAAGAAGCTCTCGGGTTCAAATCCCGGGCCGTGAGTTTGCATGTTCTCCCCGTGCTTGTGTGGGTTTCCTCCGGGTACTCTGGTTTCCTCCCACCGTCCAAAAACATGCAGATTAGGTCGATTGATGATTCTAAATTGTCCATAGGAGTGAATGTGTGTGTGAATGGTTATTTGTCTATGTGTTGCCCGTCCAGGGTGTACCCCCGCCTCTCGCCCTATGTGAGATGGAATGGTCAACAGCAGACCCCAGTGAACCCAGTGAAATAAGTGGGTAAGAAGATGAATGAATGAATGAATGATACACAGTGTGTGCATGATCCTCTCCTCCTCCAGCAGGGGGAGAGGCAATGCTGCTTGTACCTCAGGCAGCCAGTGGTGTTGCGCAGCACGAGGGATGAGTGGAATTTAAGCTTGTGGTCGTCGTCATAGGAGGAGTTGCTCCAGCCAGAGTGGGGAATGATCACAGTGTTGGTCACAGTCGTCAAGGCATCGCGGACGATTGTCATCTTTACAGCGTCACAGGAGGACAAGTTCCACAATACCCCTGTAAAATGAAAGAGAGAGAGAGAGAGAGAGAGACAGAGAGAGAGATGCACATGAGTTAGTTTTTATAGAAACAGTCTTCAGTGTGTGAATAAATCAGAAGTGTCAGTTTAAAGCTGATTTGGAAAAACAGAGAAGCACCCAGTGGTATCCCTCTCAATCATCCTGTGTGTGTGTTGCCATAAACTGATTTGGGTTAACCGACTGATGACAGTCACTGAAGATACCATGAAACAGATCTCTCTCTCTCTCTCTGTCATTTTCTCCATCTGTCTCTCTCTCCTCCTATGTCTCACGCGCTCTCTCTCTCTCTCTCTGTCTCACGCGCTCTCTCAGTCTCACGCTCTCTCTCTCTCTCTCAGTCTCACGCTCTCTCTCTCTCTCTCTGTCTCACGCTCTCTCTCTCTCTCTGTCTCACGCTCTCTCTCTCTCTCTGTCTCACGCTCTCTCTCTCTCTCTGTCTCACGCTCTC
>JAOTRA010000036.1:10852071-10863425 GCA_026260255.1 Pseudolaguvia tuberculata | reverse complement strand
GTAGTAAATACTGTAATATACTGTAATTTGCCTTATCTTACTGTAGTAAATACTGTAATATACTGTAATTTGCCTTATCTTACTGTAGTAAATACTGTAATATACTGTAATTTGCCTTAGCTTACTGTAGTAAATACTGTAATATACTGTAATTTGCCTTATCTTACTGTAGTAAATACTCTAAGTTCTACCTCATAATGCTATAGTTAATCATGTAATATACTCCACTATACTACAATTTATTATATCATCTTACTGTAGTAAATCCTAAAGTATGCTCTTGGTATTTGTTTGAGTGGGAGGTGTTCTAACTTCCACCGATTTCTCCAGGTTGTAGGATCTAAAAATATATCTTTTCTCAGATCTCATTGAAGCCCTTAAGCGTCTGGCCAGCTTTAGCCCTGTTTGACTCCTCGAGTGCGGTGTCTCTTTCTTTCTGCAGAGCAACAGAGCATGTGTTCTTTACCAAACTGTCTGGGATTGATCGCTACTCTAATTTAGTCACCCAACCCCCAGAAGGGTTGACTGACTGCAAAGCACTGATATCAGCACCAGGATAAGGAGGTGCAGATGAACAAAGCTGACTGACCTGATCTAACTGAGGGTGGGCTACAAAAGAAAGTGCTCGACAAAAAAAAGCAAAGATAAAAGACAGGAAGATAGAATGTTTGGCGGGGAGAGAAAGGAAAGATGATATGAGGTGAAATAGGTTAAAAAAATGGTGAAGGAGATAAAATTTGAGCAAGGAGATAATGGAAACGGTGGGAAAAAAGAACAGACCGGGAAAGAAGTGAATTACAGAGATTGAAACATTTGAAGAACTTGTTTTTGTCATGTTCTTTCTCCTTTAGGTCTTTAACTTTGACATGCTATTATAAAAAAAAAAAATTGTTTTTTTTTTTCTCATGACTGAGTTTAGAACAAGGTGAGTGTTAAGCGCCTCAGAAACTCTATTTTATTTCTTTCGGCATTCAAAAGCGATGTCTAGCTGAGACCTGAGGTAATTTCACGAACTACCATGTGTCAGTAATGTCACTTCTGTCTATGCCAGGTTTCTGGTAAATAATGCATGTAATGGTTTTAATTAAACCAAATAAGCAGCCACCTGCAATGGCATGGTACATTTTTTTTTTTCACCAGAATAAAGAAAGACAGAATGAAAGCCAATAATTACCTCCGAATTATGAAAAGCTGGATGGAAGGTGAACTGGTTCACACTACATTTGAATTAATGGTGAAAGATCAGCCGTGAAGTTTTTTTTTTTTGTTACGTACTAGTTTGCTCAGTCACAAACCTATTAAAATAATTGCTCGAAATAGTCTTATAAATAAAAAGCAATTGTATAAATCAAAAGGTTGTAGCTACTGAACCGATGTGGGTTTGTTGATGCATTTTTTGCTCTGTTTCCACTGTATGTCTCGTAGCTGAAAATATCAGTTAAACCTCTAGAGATGTGTGCTGCAAATGCGTCTGGCTGTTTGGCATTAAAAAATGGATTTATTCAACGCTGGAGATAATCCTGCTGTCTCGCCTTGTTTACGCCTGGTCTGCATTTAATTTGCAGATGTGTGTGAATCTAGCTCGAAAACGCCTTTTAAACTAGCAGAGCGGTTTGTCTCGCTCGAACCTTGGTGCGTTTATGTTCTTAGTCTGTTCGGTTTATGCAGGTGAATATACAGCAGTCTTGCCGAGGTGCAGATATAAACGAGCGACAGATGTGCGCTCAGTCGACTTCAACTCTGCTGTGATTTCTTTGCAGTTAAAACGCTGTTTGACTCCTGTGACCCAATCACAGGAAGTAAAACTAGAATGATCTATTTTGGTTTTATGGAATGCTGTACAAAAACACTAAAATTATAGGGTGATCTGCATAATATTCATTTATTCGTTTTCTAACCCGCTTAATTCCTAATTCAGGGTCACAGGGTATCTGCTGGAGCCCATCCTAGCACACACAGGGCGAAAGGCAGGGGTACACCCTCAACATTGCAGGAAGTAAAACTGGATGAACAACCAATTTAGAACAACAAATCAAACTAACGCACATGTTTTTGATCTGTGGGAGGAAACGGTAGTGCCTGAAGAAAAACCCACGCAAGCGCAGGAAGAAAACCGCACAGATACCCCTTTTCCGGGAATCAAACCAGGGACTGCCTTGGTGTAAAGCAAGCATGCTAACAACTACGCCACCTCTCCGCTGCCTTGCACAGCATACCATCAATTATCAGGTAAATGAGCCAAAAATAAATGGTCAGTTCTTAAAACGGATGTTTTCGCATCTTAAAAAATGGCAGTGCATCTCTTAAACAGCAGGACTTGTTTGTAGTTTGGGTATTCATAAGATAATACCTACCAAAAGTGGTTTAAGGAAGGGCAACCGTTAAGCAGGACTGTTCTGGGCTTATGGGTGTATGTGGAGCAAAATCTAACCCGTCTGGCTGGGCAATTAAGTCTGACCCAGCCCACAAGTTTTAGACAAAAAGAATGTTGGTTTCCACAGTACAACTTCAGACGACACGTGTGGTCCATCCCAAAATGAGGCAGGGCTGACTTTGAGTGATTTGAGAACTAAACAAATTGTTATTCAGTTGGATTAAATGATTGCATAGCAAAGATATTGTTGTTCTATTATTCTTGCTCTGGTTTGGTCTGGAAGACATTATATTAAGTCAATAGAAGTACAAATATCTTTTTATAAAGTTGTGACCATTATGAATGGCTTATGACTGGACTTTATCCTTTGTTTTTTCATTTGCTGTAGAGATTTTTTTTTTCTTTTCCCCTTCCTTTTCGTCCACAAAAACTGTCCAAATATCAAACAAGTATCCAGGTGCAGGTATAAAAAACAAAAATGTCCACACCCTGAATCTGTTGTGCTTGAAATTTGAAATCATTAACACTAAAGGTAGGGCACCGTCGCCTCACAAAGAATAAAACTCAGGGTCTTTCTGTGCGGAGTTTGCATGTTCTTCCCGCACTTGCCAGGTACTTCGGTTTCCTCTCGCAATCGAAAAACATGTACATTAGGTTGTTTGTTGATTGTGTGTGGTTGTTCGTGTATGTGAGGCCTTGCGATGAACTGGTGACCTGTCCGTGGTGTACTCCTGCCCATGCCCTATGTGCACTGGGACAGGTTCCAGCAGACCCTGTGACCCCGAATTAAGGAATAAGCTGGTTTGAAGACGAATGAACACAGTTAGGATACTGATAGTTTCTAAATGAAAGGCATGTGGTCACAGAAGTGTTACTGTGGAGTATTCTGGCTAACTGTGAATCACAAGCTAGCTAGTTCCACCCTGAAATATCTAATAGCTCCTGGGAAAATTAGCATACTAATGCCACAAGTGCTGTAATAAGCAAAAATCATCCACATGGATATCGGCACCGACTCTGAGCCTGCGCTCGGCTACGGTACAGTGCCTTCAACCTGGAAGGGTTGAGAATCTTGCTAAGAGACCCAAAAGTGGCAGATTTGTCTTCCTGGTCTCCTGAGAAGCGCCTTAACCATTTGAGCCAGTAATTCTATCCTTTTTAATACGGACTGGTGCAGTTTTTTTGCCTTTAGTGATGTTTATTTGATATGGGATAGGCTCCAGCAAACCCCTGTGATCCCGAATTAGAGAGTAAGTCCTGCTGTGTGTCTATCCCTCTCCTCCTTTTCCTTTCCTCAGTTCTGGCTTCCCCATCCTATCTGCTAGGCAGCCTACCCTCCTCTATCTGCAGCAGATGAATGAAATACGGTTAACATACCAAAAGTACGATTGGGCTGCGTAGCTGAGATAATGTAAAATGGTTATAATGAGCTCATGCTTAGTAATGGAAAGGTTGTTCAATGAAGGCTCCTAACTAGTATATGGTTGCTAGCTAACAGGTGGATGGGGTGGGGTGGGGTGGGGTTTCCTGAGAGGTGTGGTTGTGGGATGAGTTAAGAGTTTTGTACTACAATAAAAGCTGTTTTAACTAAACGTGTCTAAATAACGGAGTCCTCAATCAAGCTTAAGCTTTCTTTCAGGATGCTGAAAATAACAAATGTTTTTCAGCGCCACTGGAATAATTGTATGTTGGTTATTTTCATTTACTTTTTGCAAACACATTGAGTGTTGGGAAAAACATGTGCAGATTTTAAGCTGAATAAATAAATCTGACAATGTTCTACCGTAGGTCAGCGCATGAAAGGAAATTCAGGACACTCGATACATTGTCTTTTTCCACTTCCTAGTATAGTTGGGCAAAATCCCTAGTTGTATTTATTATCCTAATTGAAAGCAGAAAATGCTTGTCTACCCTTTGTAGAGAACAGATCTATTTTTGTAAGTTCCTGCTCTGCCCTACTGCCCCTTCTTTCACCTCACTTACCCCCAGTTTGCCCAGTTCCTTTTGGCCTGAATAAATGAGCGGGCCATGCACAATGCTTCCAGACTAACACTAAAAGGACACGCTTAATTTTTTATGTCTGCAAGCATCCAGGCGGCCACAGCGGTTCTTTCACACTCTCTCTCTTACACACACACACACACACACACACACACACTCACTCACACAAGTTAGATAAGTGATTTGTGTGGAATAAACAGGTCACAAGGGAGCTCTTAGCTGCTAGCGTTTTATCACGTTGCAAGAACAATGATGATAGTAGATTTGAGTGGGCTTTTATAAACTCTTGTGGGGTGTGTGTGTGTGTGTCTGTGTGTGTGTGTCTGTGTGTGTGTGTGTGTGTGTGTGTGTATGGGCTAAATGACTGAAATGAATTGGGAAGGCATGTGTGAGTGGGCTGAATTTAGAGATCCTGGCTCTGAAACTCTCGAATTCTGTACTCATCCGTCCTGCTGTGTGTCTATCCCCCTCCTCCTCCTCCTCCTTCTCTCACGTCTGTCTTCCCCACTCTATCTGCTAGGCAGCCTCCCCTCCTCTGTCTGTCTGTCTGTCTGTCTGTCTGTCTCTCTCTCACACACACACACACACTGGCCAATAGGAGCGCTCTAGTCTACCCACTGCTTGCCACTCCGTGCCTTGTTGCCAGGACGACTGAAAGGCATGAGACCCACTTTAGTTCAGGATTTGAAATTTGCCGTTGTTTCCATGCCCAGACGAAAAAGAGCTTGTGTCCCACCGAGCCTTAAACCCGTTTGTATTGAAGGGTGGGGCTAATAATGATGGAAGGTATTCTTCACCCCGTAACTGGATCATGCCTCATTTTCCTTGTGTGCTTTTATATACCGTGGATAAACGTTTTTTTTGCGTAGCACTTGTAATAAATGAAAATAACATGCAGCATAGTGAGCATACTATAAATGTTCCCCACTCAAGATGGGGTTTTTTTTGGCACCTAAGATATCATGGAAGAAATTCACTGCTATTGCTGTACTTTTCTTAGTGCCGTGGCCGCTAAAGTGACACATTCTTTATCAAAACCATAACCAGGAAGTTTGAAAGTTAGTCCCTTCTGTAATTGCTGATTAAAACTTATAACTGCATCAATGACTGGAAGATGTTTAAGTTGACACGGTTTGGTTCATATATGTCAGGTAACAATGATCTTTATCTTTCCCAGGTTACTTCTTAGTCTTAGACTTAGTCTGTTTATTTTAATGTAGATTTTTTCACTTCTAGCTATCTTGTTTTATATTCTCAGTGTTTGCTAAACAGCAAAAAAGCTTTTAAGTTAATTCCCCCCCCCCAATTTTACTTACTTAGTCTTACATGATTTTAGCACCTGAAGGGTTATAGTCGGACTGCAGGCTCAGCTGTGGTGTGCAGCAAACCTTGCTCAGGGACCAAACAGCAATGGATTTGACATGGTGGGGCTTAAACCCGGGGCTTCCTGGTCTTAATTGGCAGTGATCGAGCTTGAACCTAGTTCTTCATGAACTTGATGACTTTTGAGTCATTAATGCTGTCATCATCTTTTAAGATAGAATTATGCAGTTTTTTGCCTTTGATTATGGAATTTAGGGAAGAGCACATTTTACCAAGATGGATGTTCCATCAAAATTAGTTGAAAACACAAGAATGGCTTATAAAACCTGTGGTTACATGATCACTTTTTTTTTTTTTTTTAAACATACTGAATATACGGATGGTCTTGTGATGTCATCCAGATGTGGAAAGGTCCCCGGTTAAATCTGATTCCTCTTAATGTTTCATTCTTGACTTGTTTAAATGTTTTTTTTTTCTTTCATACTTTAATGTTTTCTCAATTGTTTTTCCTCTAGTATTTTGTAGTGTCGGAATTCTAACCTTTTGTGCCATTTATTCTTGTTCCCCCTCTCTTTTTTTTGCCTGCCTACTTTCCTTTTCCAACACTCTCATCCTCCTCCTCCTCCTCCTCCTCCTCTTCCATGCTCTGCTCTCCGGTGGTTAAATCGCATCTTTTTTTCCTGGCAAGTAGTAGGAGGGTGTCTTCTGTCTGTGTGTGTGTGGGGTATTTTTTTTTCTTTCTTTTTTTTAGGCTGCAACTACGCACTTTTCTTACTCTTACGCAGATGAATATGAGTTAGCAGTTTTGAAGAAACGGAAAGGAAAATCTGCTTGTATGAAGCACATTTTGTTTAATTCTGTTTTTTATTGTTTCTAGGTCTACGATGGTCAATGCCATCATGATCCTTTTGCTCGTGGCCTTGATGGTTTTACCAGCTGCCAGTGCGGAAGGTAAAAGTTACACAGATTCTATCTTTTTATAACCTCATATAAAGGAGGATCAACAACGTCTGCATTTACTAACCTGTTTGTCAGAGTTAGTTAACATCTTCTTGTTTGTCTTTCTCTTTTTCAACTTTAATTTGATGGTTTCACCGATTTGCCTTTGAGCTAAAATGATGACTGGGCATTTTGTGACTTTCTCTCTCTCTCTCTCTCTCTCTCGCTCGTCCTACTTCTACTTGTAATGTATTAACTAATGCACAAATGATGTGCAAAGCTTTTTGTAATGAATCCTAAACTCTGTCCTTCGTCCGACTTTCCTTCTTGTATTTCACTGCCGCTCGGTATAGCATACTTTTGTAACCTCTGAAGTAGAGTTTGACATTGCCAACTCTCTGCATAGCAGTGCTGCAGATAAAAGAGGAAGGAAGAATGATTCACTCACCCCTGTGTGCATTTGTGTGTGTCCTGCGTAGATAAAGCGACTGCAAATGACTTTGAGTGTGTGTGCGAGGGACAGTCATGCGGTAACGACGGGCACTGTTTTGGCCAGCAGTGCTTCTCTTCGGTCTCCATCCGGAACGGGACAGCCCTGCGACAGAAGGGGTGCATCGTGGGAAAGGAGGAAGAGGTGGTACAGTGCGAAAGCTCCCGGCTGGAGTCTGGCATCATGGTGCAGTGCTGCCATGGAACACTGTGCAACAGCAATCTTACTGTGGAGATTTCAAACCCAGGTGAGTTGCCTGATTGGCTGAAAGGCAGAAAGATTTTGTTGGTTTTGGCCAAGTGACTGCAAGGACCTGAAATAATTACAGGAATGGTTGGTTGGAAGACAAATTCCTGGCTAGTATTCTAGTGTTCTCTTAATACTGTATTAATGGATTTATAATTTATGTCAATTTACTACATAGATCGTCCACAATAGGCAGGCCTTGAATAACCAATCTAAACCAGGACACATCAACCCAGGAATAAATACCTGATGCCAGAATAAATTCACATTATTGTGACACCTGACAATAACATGATTTTAGTTTCACTTATTTCTATACTAACCGCCATATTTCAGAAAAGATTTTACATTAAATCAAATGTCAAGTCACTGCACCCACACACAGTCAGGTGAGAGACGGTCTGAAGTTCATTCAGTGTTCCAGTTTCTCCAAAGGTGTTCAGTACGGTTAAGTCAGTGTCAGGGGTAATTATCAAGTTCTTTCACTCCAAGTAGAACCATGTTTTAATGCAGGGACATGGTGTACCGGTGAATTGTCATGTTAGAGCGGCGTCTCAGGATACCATAACAATCTTGACATTTTTCGATTAGGATACCTAAACTAGACCAGAGAACACGATAAGCATACAGGGAATTGGTAGCCCAGTGGTTATGGTGTTGTACACCAGTAAGTTGCCACTGCTGGGCCTCTAAACAAGACCTTCTTTCGAGAAGAAATGAGATTATTGTAGGTAAGGGGCGTCTGGCAAATGCTGTTAGCATAAAGTTGAGCAGAGATCTAAACCAGGAATTTTAAAGTGACTATTTTGAAGCAGAGCAAATCCATATAATCCAGGATATAATAATCCGGACTAAGACAAGAAGTAACAAAAAGAAACTAGCATGAACAGGATATCAAGCTCAGCATTGTTACTATTATGTTTCCTTTCCAGATAAAAATTCCAGGCAGCATGTATGTGTGTGTGAGGGCGAGGAGTGTATGAGTGGCGGACGCTGTGTGGGAGAGCAATGTTTCTCCTCAGTCACAGTCACCAATGGAAACCTGCAGCAACGCAAAGGCTGTGTCTCTGCATCTCAAAGGGGTGGGGCTAATTGTGACATGCCCAACTCGCCTGAAAGCATCATAAACTGTTGCACAGGCCACCTGTGTAACGCCAACATTACAGTGGAACCACCAACTAAAGGTAAGCGGAAACTAGTTTTACTCATGCTGCTTTAGTTAAATATCGCTTTAAGGCATGCTGTCAGAGAAATATACACAATATGTAATAGGTTTTCTTGCCATCAAAGCATATTTACAAAAATATACATTTGGAAACATTGATTCGTTTTTATATTTAAAGTAGGTTACATTTAATTTTTAGTAATTGCAGTGATTTAATGCAGGTGTTCTCATCTTTTTGTGTTAAAATACATATATCTAGATACATTTATCCATAACAAAATGTATCTGTTGGGATAACAGACAGCCCCATAAATTGTGTAAAATCTTTCTAAACAATATGAAATGATATTTGGCGTAGTGGTTAGCACAGTCGCTTCACATCAAGAAGGTACCGGCTTCGATCCCCGGTTCTCCCCATGCCTGTGTGGGTTTCTACCAGGTACTCCGGTTTCTGGAGTGATTCTAAATTGGCCATGTGGGTAGTGGTAGCCTAGTGGTTAAGGTGTTGGACTAATACTAGATCTAGAAGTATAAATACTAGAAGATCTGGGTTGGAATCCCACCTCCACCAAGCCCACTTCCTAGGTTCGAATCCCACCTCCACAAGGCCCTTAACTCACAATTGGTCAGTTGTTTAAAAAAAAAAAAAAGACCAAAGGTAAGTTGCTCTGTATAAGAGCGTCTGCCAAATGCCAAACGGTAACTGCTATAAAATCCCAGCGATTTGGGAGGCAAAAGCCAGTGCAGCCTTAGTGCCGGTCCCAAGCCCGGTTAATTGGGGAGGGTTGCGTTAGGAAGGGCATCCAGCGTAAAAGTGCGCCATATCAAATGTACCCCTAACGGGAGCAGCCAAAGGACTAAGAAAAAGAAATTTAAGAAAAAAAATATATAATGCAATGTGATGTCATATATAAACAGACTGTGGTGTGTATTAATGGAATACCAACGCTGCTTTATTTTTTTTTACAAAGAAGCGTGATGCGCGGTTCAGTGTTGTACAGCGCAAAACTGATGCCATTTTCTACCTGCAGGCAATTCCAGTATTTCTGATTTGGAGCAAATAAGTTGATGAAAATGGAAGCATTTTAACAATAAATAAGTACCTGACTTTGTAGTTTTCTTCCTAAATCCTGTTGAAAACCACTGATCTAATGGATGATCTTAAACAAAGCACATGCACTGGAGATGCCTTCAACAGTTAATAAATAAATGTAAATTCTCTTCACTATATCAGTAACGAAAATAACTACCTATATATTTGCTAACCCACATTATTCTTTTTTTCTCGGTCTCTTCATCTGTCTGCTATCAGACCCAGAAGCAAAACTGCCTCCAAAAGAACATGAATGTGTGTGTGAGGGACGTTCTTGTGTGTCGGGTAAGCGGTGTATGGGACAGCAGTGTTTCTCGTCTCTGACCGTGAGTGACGGCATGCTGGTCCAACAGAAGGGCTGCTTCACCGTATACGAGCAAGGTCGTATGACTTGCAAAACTCCGCCCTCACCTGACCAGATCGTGGAGTGCTGCCAGGCTCACCTGTGTAACATGAACCTCAGCGTGGCACTGCCTGTTCGAGGTAGTATACATAAATCACTATATTTTTAATGTGAAAGTAGTTTACAATTTATGTATAGATACGAGGGTATATGGAAATACATTTATTTGCAGATTGGATTATAAAAAGCAACCAATTACTATTTCTCACCAGAAAGATATATCCTGTATCTGTAAAATGCTTACTTTTAGATGCTTATGATATTTTAACACTTCTATATATTTCATCCTTGGGATAGGATCCAGCAGATCCCCATCAATAATTGTATACGGTATTCTCTAACCACGTATGAAAGTATACCCCAGAATTAGCAGTTAATAGTACCGGAGGACCCGCTTTTCTCATTTCTCCAACAGGTCCTATAAATAAAGACAAAAATAGATCTTTAATAGTTCTGGAGAGTTTCTCAAGATGGAGATTGCTTTTAAGAGAGAATGAACCAAAAAGCCATGTTTGGGATTAACAGCTGCAAAAGCGTTTTAAAATGTATGCACATTAATCCATAAAATGTTAGAAATTGCAAAACTACAGTTTTGTTCATTTTTAATGCAGTTCTAAGTAACTCAGTCCCGAAAATCTTGAATATGCCATACTGTCGAAAAGGTCATATGATTATGCCTTTCGAGCACAATTGACCCACTAACGCACTTTCTGTTCACACCCTTACACACACACACACACACGCACACATGCTGCTCTTTTTTATTAGCCCCAGTCTCTTCACAGGCACAGTGAGTGAAGCACTTTTTTGTTGTTGAATTAAAGCTTGGCGTCTTCACCCAGAAGCAGGAACAGTGCAGCAGGTGCTGGGGCGTGTTTCTGTATGAAATCCTGGATTAAAGTCTCTGAATGCCCTTCAGCTCTCCTTTCTCCTTACTGAGACACTCTCGCTTTAGCTCCATTGTCAGACGAGATTCCAATCCGAGGCCCGCGCTGGGCCACGTTTAGCTGAGGCTCAGGCTGTCACGTTTCTGCTCAGCACAGCAGGGCATGAAATTATCTGCCGTTATTACTGCTTACTGCTCATCTGAAATCTGTCTTTTCAAGCTCCTTTTTTTCGGCTTTACGTGTCAGACAATAAAGAAAAGGAAACTGTCCTGCTGTGAAAAGGAAGCTTCTGGGCAAAAAGTTTTTTGCTTCAGTAACTGCTTTCTTTATCTGTAAATTAAAGTTATTTGTATTAGTCAGATTTTTTATGGCGTGCATGATAATACACAGACAACATATAATGAAATATTCTTTACGACTCTCTAAATATATA
>JAOTRA010000036.1:10811435-10824459 GCA_026260255.1 Pseudolaguvia tuberculata | reverse complement strand
TAGATAGATAGATAGATAGATAGATAGATAGATAGATAGATAGATAGATAGATAGATAGATCGATAGATAGATAGATTTCTGTTTCAGTTATTAAATACTCTGGAGTTTGGGTTCTGTCAAAGTTTCTTATCTTATCATCCTTTTTTTGTCACCCCTGGCTTGATGTAAATTAACATCCGTCTAAAAAAATAAATAAATACATAAATAAATTAATATATAATCTATATGATGTAGATGAATTTTTTTCCCCCTTTACTTTAAGTAAAGTGTTACTGTAACATACCACCTATTTTAGGAATTGACTGTATGTGTAGGTTGCCTTTTCCTGCTGAACATGAGTGCAATACACAACTGGACATCTGAAACCACAAGATGGAGCCTTTGTTCTTCAGATGAGGGGTAACGGCGGCGCCGGTGGTGGGGCAATCTGGTGTATGGGGTTGAGGTGAGTGTGTTGATCTCTATAACTGAAAGGACAATCTACCTTAATCTAACATAAACACTGTTAAAGCTACTGCACTGTGTTCACTGTATATAATGGAGTATTTCTAATTCTACAGAAATGTCTATTGGTAATTTCATACATTAGGCACATGAGAGATACTCTCCATTTATAGATCTGTTCTGTTCTGTTCTGTTCTGTTCTGTTCTGTTCTGTTCTGTTCTCTTCTATTCTATTCTATTTTATCATAATTATTCTATTCTATTCTATTCTATTCTATTCTATTCTATTCTATTCTATTCTATTCTGTTCTATTCTATTCTATTCTATTCTATTCTATTATATTATATTCTATTCTATTCTATTCTATTCTATTCTTTTCTATTCTATTCTATGCTATTCTATTCTATATCTTTTCTTTTTTTATTAACCCCTGTACTTGTGTATTTTTTATTTTCGATGTACAATCGTTTGACCTTATACTATTTTCATATTTCTGATATAATGTTAGTTTGTGGGTTTTCTCCGGATACCTCGGTTTCCTCCAATCCAAAAACATGTACATTTGATTGGTGATTCTAAATTGCACATAGGAGTGAATGTGTGTGGGTGATGGTTGTTCTTGTGCCCCTACAATGGACCTGTCCAGGGTGTACCCCTGCCTCTCGTGCATATATATATATATAAATATAAAATCCTGTTATTCATGTAACTGTCCCCTTTTATCAGAAACAGCCCTACATCCAAACATAGTAGTGTTAAGGTATTGGGCTTGTAACTGGAAGATCAGGCTTAAATTTCCAAAACCACCAAGTTACCACTGTTGGGCCCCTGAGGGTGCAAGGCCCTTAACCACTGCTTAATTAGTTGTATAAAAGAGATAAATATATAAATCACTCTAGATAATAAGGTAAATGTAAATTGTGTCACAGCAACATAATGAACTGAAAGACCTCCACAAGAAGGTTCTAGGTTCAATAGGTCAAGGTGTTTTTCTGTGGCAGAGTTTACCGAGTTTCTCCCTGCGCCTGTGTGGGTTTTCTCAGGGTATTCCACTTTTTACAGCATCTTATACAGAGTAACTTACATTCAATCTCTTTTGTACAACTGAACAATTGTCCCACAGTGGCTGCTGGGTGAAGGTGGGAATTGAACCCTGGTCTTTCTGGCATTAGTCTGACATCAGTCCAACAGCTTAACCACTAAACCACCACTTCCCCAGTACTATAGTGATTCTCAATAAAGTCAATGAAAGAGGTAGCACCCCCCCAGTGGGCGCTCAGACAACGGCAGAGAAAATTGGTGGTAGCTAGGAAGGCATCTTGCTCTTACCCGCTTATTTCCTAATTCAGTGTCACAGGGGTCTGCTGGAGCCTAACCCAGCTCACATAGGGTGAGGAAACACCCTGGACGGGTTGCCAGTCCATCCCAGGTCAACACATAAACAAAAATCCATTCACACACACATTCACTCCTATGGACAATTTAGAATCACCAATCGACCTAATCTGCATGTTTTCGGACTGTGGGAGGAAACCGGAGTATCCTATAGGAAACCCATGAAAGCGCGGGGAGAACATAAAAAAAATATTTCTTCTTTTTATTTTAATTTAATGCAATAACTGTCATGGGACACGACAAGAAAGTCTCAAGTTCGACTCCCCGGCCAGGGGTCTTTCCGTGCAGAGTTTGCACGTTCTTCCCGTCCTTGCTTCTGGACACTCTGGTTCATTAGCTTGATTGGTGATTCAAAATTGTCCATATCAATGTGTGTGAGGGGGGGGGGGTTGGTCCAGGGTGTACTTCTGCCCTTTGCCCTACGTGCTCTTGGATAGGCTCCAACAGACCCCCGTGACCCGAATTAGGGAATAGGTCGGTTAGAAGATGAATGAATGAATGAATGAATGAATGAATGAATGAATGAATGAACATTAAGGTTTATGTACTATGGGATAGGAGGAAAAATCAAACCCACAACCTTAACCATTAAGCTACCACTTCCCTAGTAAATTTAATGGATACCAGGGAGCAACCAGACTCAAATCAACAAAGTCTCTAATGGTAAAACCATTTTCCTCCTTTTAGTTTTATTACTGTTGCAGAGCTAATCTGGTTCTTTATCTTCAGGATAAAATCAGTTTTTTGCACGGAATATTATGATGCAGTCAACTAGAAAACAATCCAGTGGACAGAGCAGCATCTTCTAAACTTCATATTCCCTAATTCAGGGTCAAGCGGGTCTGCTGGGTCTGCTTCCAGTACACATAGTGCAAAAGGTACACCCTGGACAGGTCACCAGTCCATTTCAGGGCCACACATAGACGAACAAACCCCACACACTCCTATGGGCAATTTAGAATCACCAATTGACCGAATGTACATGTTTTTGGACTGTGGGAGGAAACCGGAGTAGACCCATGGATGTGAAGAGAAAACATGCAACCTCCACACTGTAATCGAATTGTGCTAGGCACTGTGGCAAAACACACAACTTTTAATCTCAAACTAGCTTAATAAAATGATACACGAAGCTGAAGTGTAATAAATGTATTGTGATTTCATAAGTGTGATGTAATGTGATTATGACATAATGTCTAAAGTAATATTTTATACTGCATTATTAAGCAGCTTCACAACTATAATGACAATTAAATACAAAAATCAATGTGGAAGGTGGTGGTTTAGTGGTTAAGGCTTTGAACTGATACCAGAAAGACAGAGGTTCGATTCCCAGCACCCTCAAGGATCCCACCTCTATGAAAACCTGAGCAAGGCCCATAACCCCCAATTGCTCAGCTGTAATTCGCTCTGGAAAAGGGCATCTGCCAAATGCTGTAAATGTAAATACGGGTGGAGCTGTGGTGTCGTGGTTAGCATGGTCTCTTCAAAACAAAATGTTGCATGGAGTCTGCATGCTCCTCTTGCATGGGTTTTCTCCAGGTACTCTGGTTTCCCCTCACAGTCCAAAACATGTACATTAAGTTGATTGGTGATCCGTGAGTGTGAGTGTGTGTGGTCATTTGTCTATGTGTGGCCCTATGTTGAACTGGTGACCTGTCTGTGGTGTATCCCTGCCTTTCTCTTCGTGCACTGGGATAGGCTCCAGCAGACCCCCGTGACCCCAAATCAAGGTTATAAAATGAATGAATGAATGAATGAATGAATAAAGTACATATACATTCATTCATCTTCTTACCAGAATTATTTTCTAATTCCAGGACACGTAGGACTACTAACGCCTATCCCAGCGCACATAGGGCGAGAGGCGGGGGTACACTCTGAACCGGTCGCCAGTCCATCTCAGGGCAACACATAGATAAACAACCATTCACACACACATTCACTTCTGTGGACAATTTAGAACCACCAATCCACCCAATCTGCAAGTTTTTGGACTGTGGGAAGAAACCGGAGTACCTGGAGGAAACCCACGCAAGCTCGTGGAGAACTCCGCACAGAAAGGTCCCCAACCCGGGAATTGAACCCGGGACCTTTTGTTGTAAGGCGACCGTGCTATCCACTATGCCACCGTGCTGTGGTACATATACAATATCTCTAATCACAAGTAAGTTTTCACTGTAAGGTAATACTCATAAAAATAGTTTTTCTAACATCTGTCTTCTAAATACTCGAAACCCCTCAATGTGTATCAATCATGGTGTATAAACATGATCTTTACAAACACACAGACCCTTGGGTGAGTTTGCCAGCCATGTAAATTGAAGTGGGTTGTGTGTCCGGTGGCCATGGCAGAGGTTGGCATGGCAG
Organism: Pseudolaguvia tuberculata; assembly: GCA_026260255.1. Lineage (NCBI taxonomy): Eukaryota > Metazoa > Chordata > Actinopteri > Siluriformes > Sisoridae > Pseudolaguvia > Pseudolaguvia tuberculata. The sequence goes on along the minus strand of JAOTRA010000036.1, from coordinate 10,820,248 downwards.
CTCTGTTAAATGTCAGTCATTAATGAAAGCTGGCTGGGGTCGTAGGGTGTGGGCAGCTCTGACAATGATTCGTCTCATGCCCTCTAGCCTGCCTGGAGCCCCAAAGCAACCCTGACTCCAAATGCTTCAGTACCAATTCCTAAAGCCAAATTCGTTATGGCTTCTAATACCTCGGCATGGTTTCTAATGGACAATGGCCTAATATTCAAGTTAACCTGTATCCTAATGTCACAGCCTACCTGATTACCAAAAGTTGGCAGCCGTAATGCTCTATAATGCCTCTATAAACCAAGCATAGATCTGAACTTCCAAATTACACTTACATTTACAGCATTGGGCAGACGCTCTTATCCAAAGCGACTTACATGTTATCTCTTTATTATTTTAATTAATACAGGCTTGACGAACATTTTCTCCACTATTTTATTTAATGGAATTAGGTCGCTTCACAGCAAGGAGGTCCAGGGTTTGATTCTCAGGTGTTTCTGTGCAGGAGTGTTTCTGTGCAGAGTTTGCATTTTGGCCCCCGTACATGCATACGTTGTGGCATAGTGGTTAGCACCTATCACCTCACAACAACAAGGTCCCAGGTTTGATTCCAGGGCCGGGGGTCTTTTTCTTCTGAGTTTGCATGTTCTCCCGGCACTTGCATAGGTTTTCTCTGGGTACTCTGGTTTTCTTCCACAGTTCAAAAGCCTATACATTCAGTTGCCCTGCAATGGACTGACAACCATACCCTATGTGCGCTGGGATAAGCTCCAACAGACCTACATGACCCTGAATTAGGGAATAAGCGGGTTAGAAGATGAATAGATGAATTTAATTTTGTCATGTCATTTTTTTCATTTGACTTGACAGGATTAACAGACATGCTCGTTCATTCATTCATTCATTCATTCATTCATTCTTGTAACCCACTTATTCCCTAATTCAATGTCACGCGGGTCTGCAGCGCACAAGGTCGAAATGCAGGAATACACCCTGGACAGACAAACAATCACACACACTCACTCCTATGGACAATTTACAATTACAAATCAACCTCATGTACATGTTTCTGGAGAAAAGCCATGCAAGTGCGGAGAGAACATGCAAACTCGGAAGAGAAAGACCTCCGGCCCTGGAATCGAACCTAGGACCTTGTTGTTGTGAGGTGATAGGTGCTAACCATTACACCACCGCGTCACCCAGCTAACCAATCAATCATTAGTCTCAAGCTAGTTTCTGACAAATTGTGTAAATGCTTATAAAATCTAAAATATTTGCATTGTTTTTTATACAGAATCACAAACCCAGCTTAGGACTATAGTGCAACCGTTTATGTGGAAAATTACTTCTGCATGTTTTTTTTTTTAACCAACGCTAGAAAGACATGTCAGTTTTGAAGAAGTTGACTCCCTTTGTTAAATTTCTATGAAACCTATTGGCAAACAAGCTTTTTATTATCATCCACTGGAGTAGCGGCGACCAGTTCACGTTGTGTCGAAATTAACTTTCTCTATTTGCCAGTAAATGAAATCAATTCCATCCTTTATGCTACTTTTTCCGATGCCTTTTGTCTTGTTGCGGAATCTTTTCTTCCTCTCTTCCTCATTCATCTGTTTTGCCCTTTCCTTGATCTGATAGCATTAAACATATAATTAAGTCATAAAGGAAGGTGCTGATGAGCGTCGCAGATGGTAATTGCGTCCTACATTTGAATGAAATGATATGCATTGCCACAATTTACAGCCTGCTGCTCATATTTTATTCAGCAACCTTTTATCTCTCTTCCCTCCAAATTATTCTGCAATAAATTTAGACATCTTATCAATAGCAGGAGTGATCGTGGCTGGAACCTGGTTAAAGGGAGGGTAAGAGAGAGAGGGAGGGAGGGGGAGAGAGAGAGAGCGAGAGAGAGGGAGGAAGTAGAGGAAAAAGAGAAAAAAGGGGAGGAGGCTTGAGTATGTATTTGGCTGTGTGGTTTCAAAAAGTTTTTTCATAATAAAAGACTTTATCAGCAAAAGTAAAATATTTTATTTATTGATTTTTTCAATTATTTATGAAATAATAGATTTTCCCTGGTATCATATTTCAGTGCAAATGGTTTATGGGTAGAGTTGAAATATCCCTAAAAAGATAGAAAGAGGGTGGGATGATGGATTAGTGGTTAGTACGGTCGCCTCATAACAAGAAGGTCCCTGGCCGGGTATCTTTCTGTGCAGAGTTTGCATGTTCTCCTCGCACTTGTGTGGGTTTCATCCGGGTACTCCGGCTCCCTCCTACAGTCCAAAAACATGTAGATTACGTTAATTGAAGACTGGAAGCTTCATCCAATAGCAAAAATAGGAGTAAATCTGGGGGAAGATGTTGAAAATGTATGTGTCAAGTGACCTTTTGGCAATATAGTATATATTTATTATTTGCCTTTATTAATACAACAAAAAGAAATGGAATGGGGACATGGTGAGAGGAGATCCAAGTCCAGTTTGCTGATGCTTAAAAGTGCATGTGGGTGCCGGCGCCTTAATCTACGACACCACAGCACTAGTCCTCTTTTGTACATTCTTCAATGGTTTTCCACAGATGAATTCATCCATCTCGCTTCAACTATCCTGTACATAAATACATTGATTTAAGCTTATTTTTTATATTATACTATTTTTGCCTAATTCCGGGTCACAAGGGTCTGCTGGAGCTTGTCTCAGCTCACATAGGACAAAATACACTCTGGACAGGTCACCAGTATATTGCAGGGCCACATATAGATAAACAACCACACATACAGACCAAAGAGGAGGTTTATGGATGTGGTGAGTGAAGATATGCAGATAGTAGAGGACAGGGTAGTGTGGAGAAGAGCGATCCGCTGTGGCGACCCCTAACGGGAGCAGAGGGAGGAGAAAACAGAAGAAAGAAGAATCTACTCATAAATTCGTAAAGTATTTATTTCAGGGCTCCCTGAAAGTTTAAAGATCCCTTGAATATTTATTAGTAAAGGCATCATTATATGTAACTGAGTACTACAACACACACTACATCCCTAACTACACTCTACATCCCTAACACGACCATCTCATACAGTGTGTCTAGTAATAATAATGACAGTGTGTCAGCTAAACGAAACTCAACTAATTTTTTTGACACACTAATAAATATTATGTCGCCTTGATCTTCTTGTACAGTCCATGTCGGTCTCGAACTTTCTTTTCTTCCCTAGCTTTAAATTGACCAAGTCCTTGGGTCTGTCGCCAGCATAATCTCAAGAACATTACCGAATCCACACTATCCTCCTCTCACAGGTCCCGTGTGCATGACTGGAGTTGTTTGATACTTCAGAAGGAGTAACAAGGCCAATATAGGTTTAAATCTCATGTTCCTGTGACCTGCCAAGCGTTTGCTTGGTGCCAGCTGGAAGGCTTTACTCTACACGAAGAGGATAGGGGAAACGGCGTAAGGATCATGGAGAAAAGGAGGGAGGGAATTGTCTTTTTTGGCACTCCGGGGCTCTGTGCCGTTACTTCGAGTCTCTGCTCCATTACCTTTAAGTGCCAGTGTTTGTGTATTTTTTTTCTTTCTTTTAATCGCCCTTCAGCCTTTTGCAGACAGCGAGCTTACTGTATTGGTTGTGGTTATCGATATGGCCTCTGTAGTCACTTCGGTAGACATTAATGGAGTGAAGGAGAGAGACTGAGAGAGGAGAAGAAAAGATAATGTGTTTGATCGATCAACTTGAACAAATTTAATTTGTTAAATCAATAAGAGTTTACAGTTGACAGATTGAGATAACTACATTTATTTCCTCCTTTGACTGAAGCTTGAGAGAGTGAGATAGAGAGAGAGAGTGAGAGTGATACAGCAGAACACACTGAGACCCTTCTGGTCGGTTATTGCCAGCAATCTTTATATAAAACTAATATCCGCATGTAGAGAATGGCTGCAGGCTATGCATGCACAAAACCAATCTGATATAGGTGCCGGTTTGTGTTCCTGCTGAATTAGAACGTGAAAAATAACAATTCGGGCACAATGCTCACGCTGTAGCCATCGCTCAGTTTTCGGTGGTTATGGTGAGAATGATTGGATTGTGTTTGTGCAGGGCAAAAAAAATTGTAATATACCTCTGTGTACGGGCTAACAGTGGAATATTACAAAAAAGTCAGAGGCGGAATGATGAAAAGAGGGGAAATGGACTTGTGTTCATGTGTGTGTGTGTGTGTGTGTGTGTGTGTGTGTGTGTGTGTGTGTGTGTGTGTGTGTGTGTGTGCGTACACATGGTTACAGTATATTCCCCAACCTTTGTACTGTGGTAGCTTGCGTTTGTGTGTTTGCATACATGGCCCGCAGTCATAAGAACCCTTATGTCCTGATGTGTGCTGATCGGAGACCTGTGTACCTCTACAGACAGAGAAAGGAAGCTCGTCCATACAAATAAACATTTAAAGGGAGAGGCAGAGCCTGAGGCAAGATCCTTTCTCCAGACGGGAACCACATGGAAACTTTCGGTGACCTCCTTAAGGAGAAGAGCATGCAGACGCTGAACTGGTTTCTTAGTGCAGAATTGATGTTTAGTATTGATGAAGCCATTATTAGTGTGTTGGATTTGTTTTTGCTTAAAAAGACTGTACTTGTACAAACAACATTAGGACCTGATAGTTACATTATATTGCCAACAGTTTTGTGTCATCGGACCATCAGATCCATATATGGTTCCTCTAAAAACTGTTGCTACAAATCTAGAAGCCCACAGTTAGTCTATAATGTTTTTGTAGATTGTAGCATTACATTATTCTTTAACTGGAACTAAGAGATTCCAACAGTGTTCCAGCATGGCAATGACCCTGAGCACAAAACCCCTGACCTCCATTATCACACAGGTTAAGTAATTATTAGAGTGAAAAAATCACCAGCATAAAATCCTGATCTTACCACCACTGAACCCCTTAGGGATGAACTGGAATGGTGACTGGCCCACCCCAGACCTCCTTACCTAACATTAGTGTCTGATCTCACTAATACCGTTGGAGCTGAATGAAGAGATTCTCACATTCAAGCCCAACATTGGACTGGAAGGTTTTACTAGAAGAACTGGAGCTTCATCCAATAGTAACAATGGGAATTAATCTGGAAGAAGATGTTGAAAATTTGTGATTCTCAGATGATCAAAAACTTTTTCTCAATAGTGAATCTGTAAGAGAAAAACAAGTTGCTATGAAATGAAGGGCAAGGTAAAATTAAAATTAAATATAACAATAAGGATTATTAATGCACACTGTTGTGCATTCAGTGTTTGAATGCCCTTTATTGTAGGTCAACCAAGCGAAATAACAACGTATAAACAGAAACCGGGACAGCTTTAGGAAAAAATAACAAATGTGACATCACCAACAACCAAGGTAACCCATGTCACAGTTTAAAACAGCGCTTATGAGACAAAATATACAAATTCCAAATTGAGAAACCAAATAAGATAAGAACTTCTAGAGCCAAAACGTACAAGCTCTTTGGTGAAGAGAAAAAGAGGTAGAGCCATAACTTGGGCTTTTTTGGCTTCTTCTAAAACTTTCACTCATTCATTTATTCATTCACCTGTTCATTCATCTTCTAACCTGCAGAGGTACACCCTGAACAGGTCACCAGTCTATCGTAAGGACTCACTCATAGGGGCAAGTTATAATTATCAATCAACCTAATGTACATGTTTTTGGACTGTGGAAAAAACAAGAGTATCCGGGTAATCAAACCTGGGACCTTCTAGATGTGAGTTGACTGAACTAGCCATTACGCCACTTTGCCACCCATGCTAAGAAACATTATCATTCATTCATTCATTCATTCATTCGTTCATCTTCTAACCCGCTTCACAGGGTCACGGGGGTTTGCTGGAGCTTATTTCAGCTCACATAGGGCAAGAGGCAGGGGTACACCCTGGACAAGTCGCCAGTCAATTGCTGGGCCACACATTGACAACCAACCATTCACAAACACATACTTCATCATTCATTCCAGTTACAGTTACAGTTAGGCATTTGGCGGACGCTCTTATCCAGAGCGACATACATTTGATCTCTTTTTACATTTGAGCAATTGTGGGTTAAGGGCCTTGCTCAAGGGCCCTAAGCGGTTGCTTGGTGGAAGTCGGAATCGAACCCTGGTCTTTGCGGTATTAGTCCAACACCTTAACCTCTAGGCTACCACTTCCCCACTCCAAAATTATTTATGGTTCAGCAAAAAACAACAACAACGATTTCCATTAATTCTCCAATATTTTGGTATAATAACGGGTTTAAGCAATCTGATAATTGCCAACAGCTGTGACAGATGTGGTAATCACTATGCACTGAAAAAAGAAAAGGATTCTGATTGACATTTTATTCTGGTTGATTTTTGGATTAGAGGCTTGTATTTTTTAGGTAAATAACCAAGCAAATAATACAGGTATTACATGTTAAAACCTTTTTTGTTGTTGTTGTTGTTTTGGAAGCTGGTTGGTAGATGGTATGTGCTGTTTAAATAACACACAGGATCACTTCCTCATCTTACTTATTGTGAATGCTTACAGTGGACTTGCTGGGAACAGATTTTTAGAAAGGTCACTTCTATTTTTTTATAGTAAACCCACAGGAGAAAACTCTTATAGACTGAAAAATACAGGAAATTAAAGGAAACTTTTACTTCATTTCACTTTATCTACAAGATAAAGCTTGATTCTACACAAGCAAAATTTCGATGGTCCTAGACCCTTTAGATGCCCCCACCGGTCCTCATGTCCCAGAGTGTTTAGAGTTGGCTCACGGTGTGTGCTGACTTGAGCTGCATATTGTTTTTGTTCATTTGAATGAGGGCAAATGTCAGATTTCCATGGCTTCAGGCTGCATCTATGGTAGATAATCCAGTGGCTGGTACCCGCAGAAGCAGGGGGTCACGCCTGCTCCTTCCAGGTCACTGTGAGCCGTGTGGCACACTTGGGCCATAATTGACCTTTTAACAGAGTTGAGGGGGAGCGGAGGGGGAGAAAGCAGCTTTACTCCTGAGGTTAGAATAATCTTCTGTTTTGGATAATTCAGCTACTACATGTAATTAAAAATACCAAAGATGAAAATAACTACTTGTAATTTTTCATTCATTCATTGATTCATTGATTCATTGATTGATTCATTCATTCATTCATTCATTCATCCAACTATTCATTCATCTTATAACCCTCTAATTCTCTAATTCCCTATTGCTTCTCAACCTATGTGCATTGGAATACTATCCAGCAGGGAATAAGCTTGTAAGAAGATGAATGAAAGAATGAATGATGTTAATCTAGTTTCCATTTTGTTTTACTGTATGCTTTTATTTTGCCTAATTTAGATTCTTATCACTTTTGTATTATTAATTTATCTTGTAACCTGCTTATTTCCTAATTCGTGGCCATCAGGGCCTGCTGGAGCCTATCCCTGGATAGGGTGCAAGGCTATTGCAGGGCCTCACATAGATGAACAACCACATACACACACTTACTCCTATGGACAATTTAGAATCACAAATCAATGTCTTTGGACTGTGTGAGGAAACCGGAATACTAAAAAAAATCCACTCAAGCGCGGAGAAAACATGCAAACTCTGCACGACAATACCCCCAGCCCGGGAAATTGAAAACCGGGACCTTCTTCCTTTTAATAAAATAAACCGCAGGGTTAAGGCTGTAAATAAAAAAAGCTAAATAAATTTTTCCAATATAAAATAAATTTATCATTATTAAAGAACAAACAAAAAACTTTGCCATATTGGTATGTTTGGATCAGAGAGCAGGGTCAGCAATGATATATCGCTCCTCGAGCAGGAAGGATTAATGGTCTTGCCCAAGGACCCTACATTGGTGGATTTGACGGCAGTGGTGGTAGTGCTTAAACCCAGGTCCTCCTGGTCTTCGGGTTAATATCTCAGCAGCGTAACCATTTGAACCACTTCTGCCCCATATACTATAGCATATACCACCACCTCCATCCACACCAGCAAACTTTTTCCTGTAAATCTGCCTGAATTCTGAGTCTATTACCCTACGCTGTCATTTTCATGCTGCTATAATATTCTGTTCTTTTAAACTTGAGGTTTTTTATTTTTTTTTACACGATGGCACATAATATATCAAATGCAACTGTATACTTGCCGAATGAGTGAGCGGAAGCAGGAACAAAAAATGCTTCTAGCGCCACGGCTGCTGTCTCAAAAGTGTTTACAAGAAATACACATACTGAGAAAAGAGAGAGAGAGAGAGAGGGGGGGGTAACACAGAAACGCCAAAGGCCCTGCTGTTGAGTATAGGGTATTACGTTATTAATTAAAGCGTAAGGCAGCTTTCCTCCGCCGCTGTTCGTAGCCCATGGGTATACACTGTAGCACACTTGATTGAATCAGGTACCGGCAGGCTAGGCATTTTTTATTTTACGCTTGAAGGGCTAAAGGGGATTTTAGCAGAGCTCTATTGCTCGCCATGTGAGGAGAAAGTCTGTTCAGAAAACGGTGCGTGACGATCAGATTTGCGTCACGGCTAAGTTGGGTTTTTTTGTGTGTTTTCTTTGAGTGAATTTTTACTTCACTTAATTAATGCTAATAAACAAGATGGCTAGTTAGCTACCTGAAATTTCTTAATAAAGATATATAGAAATTTTGAAGTCTTTTTGTTATTCTATTTATATTCTTCATATCAAAGTAACTATTCTGCTGCTAAAACGTCTCATAGGGTAAGAGACGGGTGTACACCCTGGTCAGGTTGCCAGTCCATCTCAGGGCAACATATAGACAAACAACCATTCACACACACATTCACTCCTATGGACAATTTA
>JAOTRA010000036.1:10743231-10756217 GCA_026260255.1 Pseudolaguvia tuberculata | reverse complement strand
CACACACACACACACACACACACACACACACACACACACACACACACACACATACACACACACACACACAAACACACACACACACCCCTGTGGACAATTTAGAATTTAGAATCACCATTCTAATATTGTATATGTTTTTGGATTGTGCGAACATGCAAACTCCGTACAGGAAGACGCTTTGCGGCGGTTACATCACCACGCTCTCTCACTAGTATTTCGGTTATTATAAGAGTATGATTGAGACAATAGGAATAAGAATATCAGTTCTCATTAGTTTACCCAGGATATTCATCGATTTAATGAACTGAATGCTGAACAAGTTATACACCAACGTGAACTCTGGAGGGGTTTACACTCATAACATTGTGGCTTAGGTGTAGAATTTGATGTTGGTAAATATAATTTTACTCTGGTGGATCCTGAACCTTTGAGTAGTACTGAGGACATCAAAGCAAAGCTGTGTTTTTGCTAATGATTTCCTGTTCTTTCGTGAACGCTTACTAGGCCTCTTGGGCCCTTGCTACATCTCAGGTGGGCATAATTACATTTTTTAAGGTCAACCTCTCACTGGGATGAATTAGTGAAATTACATAGTCGACTACTTCAGGGCGTAGATCCAGATGCAATTAACTTAAGGTAATAGAGCCGTGGTAGCCTATGTTGCGAGACAATTGGACTGAACAGTGACTCAATCAGTTTGCAGGGTGGATGAGTGAAACCCCACACAGTGCTGCACCACTCGGAGACATTTCTTGAATCACTCATGTGATAATTTATTGCCCTTTTTTTGTTGGGGGGGGGGGGGGATATGGAAAGCTGGATATGTTTGAATCCCTAGTCGGGGCTCACAGACGCAGGCAAACACAGCAGACCAAAATCCGGGAGGAAGTTATTTGTTTTCTTGTGCATTAGGGAACAGGCTATGAGATATTGATTAGCGCTCTTCCTGATCAATCGGAATAAATGATTGGCTGTAAGCGTTGGGATCTCCGGGAGACCGGAGAGGAAGAGGATGCACAGAATGAGTAAAATGCAATATGAGAGAAAGGGGAAGCTCTTTCACAGAGCGTGTGGCTGCTGATAGTTTCCTGCTGTCTACCAGAACAGAGCAATGCAAATGGACTTTAAACAGGCCTTGGGACAACAAGCTGTTTCAATCATGTGAGGCCAGGAGATCATCCCCCTCTGGGTTTAATCCTTCTCTCTATGGCCCACAGATAGCAGATAGTGGTATGTAGATTCACACAGCAAACAGTCGCTTCCTGATAGCCCAACTGGCCCTCTTTCCACCAGGAATACATTTAAGAGAGAAATTCAAGATTTCCTCAGAAGTTCATCAATAGTTGGAGGATTTCGGTGGTACCTTTAGTGTCAATGCAATGCAAAAGACTCTGTTTGCCTTGTTTAACATGGTTTATATGTCTCTTGCTGAGATGAAATTGATATCTCTTGCCTATGAGTCGCCTGCTGATGTGTTTGGGGCCGAGCTTATGGTAAAGACAAGAGGAGAGGGAAGAGTTGGAGAAGCTGGAACTGGGGGTTTGTTTGTAGAGTCGGAGGCCTGTTATAGAGATGGTAAGCGCATTTCCATCCACTTCAGACGGTGGTAGATTGCTAAATCTTGGATCTAGTGTTTATTATAATAGTGTGGTAGTCTGTCAGGCCATTTCTGATACAGAGGTTCCTATAGTTGATTTCGCCAGTCCATCGCAGGGCATACCGTGCTAACTACCATGCCGTCCTATGATGGAAATCAGCAAGATCTAATATCAAAATGATCCACATTGTGTGGGTGTGTGTGTGTGTGTGTGTGTGTGTGTGTGTGTGTGTGTGTGTGTGTGTGTGTGTGTGTGTGTGTGTGTGAGACACAATTATATTTTTAATTGTTGTTTGTATTGTTAAAATAATTTATTTAAATTCATGTGTCTGTCTGCACTGACCCCTTACGTTTTAATTTCTTTTGTGTAATACGTACATTAAGTATGTTTAAGATTAATTTAAGTTTTCAATTTAGGTTCATTTTAAATCATTAATTTATTCATTCATTCATTCATTGGGTAGTTGAATCCCACCCAAAACAAAAACAATAATCATTCATTCATTCATTCATTCATTCATTCATTCATTCATTACCCACCTATTCCTTATTGGGGGTCATGGGGGTCCTCCCCAGCGTACATAGGGCAAGAGGCAGGTGTACACCATGGACAGGTCACCAGTCCATCGCAGGGCCACACATAGATGAACAACCACTCACACACACGTTCACTCCTATGGGCAATTTCGAACCATCAATCAATCTAATGTAGAAGGAAAAGGGAGTACCCGGAGGAAACATGCAAACTCCACAAGGAAATACTCTCAGTAAGGGAATCGAACCCGGGACCTTCTGCCCCACAGTAATCACAAGTTATTAATTTAAACCCTAATCACAAACAGCCCCCCCCCCCCCACACACACACTTCATTTTAGTGGCAATAACTGTAAACGCTTTAAAAGTATGGGCTCACAACAAGGTCCCGGGTTCGATATCCGGGCTAGCTGTTTTTCTGTGCGGAGTTTGCATGTTTCTCCGTGTACTCCGGTTTCCTCCCACAGTCCAAAAACATGTACATTAGATTGAGTGACCCGTAGGTGTGAGTGTGTGTGCTTGTTCTGCGATATGTGGCACTGTGACAACTAGCGACCTGTCCAGGGTGTACCCCTGCCTCTAACCCTATATGCACTGGGATAGGCTCAAGCAGACCCCCATGACCTTGAATTAGGGAATAGTTAGAAGATAAATGAATGAATGAATTCATTAGGAAGCTAGCGAAACAATTTAGTTTCATAGAAGAGTATCTGGTGTGTATGTGTGGGTGGGGTACAATTCCGTGTCTTAGCACTCATCATTCAAACCTCTAGCACACACAAGCTCAAGCAGACAGGTGTAAGTAAGATTTGACACTGATCAGCCGCTTCGTCTTACCCATTATCTCCAGCGGAGGAAATTGACATGAGGAAATCATTACTGTAATCTGGTAGACAAGCCTCTTTTTTGTTTGCACCCAGTGTAGCAGAAGGAGTTGCAGGAGATCATACGTTTCTGCTCAGGGACTCTATTATAGAAGCTCACACCTTCTCTCGTACCTCTGACGGATCCCAACAGAATGGGCACATGGAGCCGTTTGAAATGCAATTGCTAGAATTATTGTAGGATTAGAATGACTGTGGCTGTAAGTGCCCTGCCAGTGATTGTGATTAGTGAGAGGGAAAAAAGACAGCGAGAGAGAGAGAGAGAGAGAGAGAGAGAGAGAGAGAGAGAGAGAGAGATATCCGTCTAGCGGCCCTTCTCGGAGTATCTTTGACTGTTCATATCATTTCAAGTGTTATAATTCATTAAAGGGGGCTTAATGACACATTAGGAAAGTATGGTAATCCTTTACAAATGAATGCATAGTCAGTTCATGCATACCTAATATCGCCGTGCACCCCCTCTCCCTCCTTCCGCCACCCCTGATGTGTGTTTCTTTTCTTTCTTTTTTTTTCTTCCTTTATTATGCTGTTTCACAATGTTTGTCAGATTCATGAAGTCTCTGTAAAACACTTGTCATGCTGTTCTGAAGCGTGAGCTTTCCAGGGCTGGTAATGCTACCATAATAGGCCTCGATTAGCAGCTAATTGAATGATGCTCATTGACAGAATTGGAGTCTGTGTGTGGACACGTTTCTGAATGCCAGTATAATCAGACAGAAGATAGAGAGTTTCCTTCAGACAGAGTAGAGTGATTTCCGGCTTCATATTTTTAAGATGTTCTTCAAGCAGGTTTGTTTAAAACGTCTCAGCTTGTTAAACGCCAAACATCTAGCTCGGTAATTATTATTAACTTTCAGTTCATTGAGTTGCTCCAATGCTAATTCCAACTTTGGGAATTAAAATAAATAAGGTCATTAGCGTGCCTACGGAGGAGATTTGCATATCTCGCAGGTGTACCTCTTGCCGAATGATGCTTCGGGAAACGTTTCCTGAGTCAAATCAGTCAAACTCCAAAAAGAAACAAAGCTGAGAGCAGAGCGTTCATTTAGACTGAAATGAAAGAAAAAAATCGGAACCCCAGCACAAAAAATCATGCAAATGAAGGTGCAGTTCTCGACACTGCGTTTAGGTGACATTAATCAAAGCCAAACAGGCAGACAAAGGTGAGAGCAATCCCAGCACTCTTCTGTGCACAGCTACAGCCAAACACAGCGATGTATCTCCAAACTCATTCCCGCTAAATGTCTGGGAGAGGCTAATGCAGCTGGTCGCATTCATTCATACACACCTCACCAAGGAGAACTTTCCAACAGTAGCATGGATTAAAGGTTTGTAGATTGTGATGCACTGGAACAAATACCATTCAGATATTTTGATGTGTTTTTCATTCATTCATTCATTCATTCATTCATTCATTCATTCAGTCATTTATTCATTCATTCATATTCTTACCTGCTTGAACCTATCCCAGCGCACTAAGGGCGGTACAGGGAGGCAGGGGTACAGCCTGGTCAGTTTGCCAGTCCATCACAGGGCACACATAGTCAAACAACCACTCATTCACTCCTATGGGCAATTTTGACTCACCAATCAACCTAATGTACATGTTTTTGAATGGTGGGACGAAACTGGAGTACCCAAAGGAAACCTTTGCAAGCGGGAAGAAAACATGCAAACTCTGCACAGACAGATCCCCTGCCAGACAATCGAATTCATCTTCTAACTTGCTTATTCCCTAATTCTGGGTCACGGGGGTAAAAGGCAGGGGTACATACTGGACAGATCACCAGTCCATCACATACAAACAACCACACTAATTCCTATGGGCAGTTTGGAAATTTGGCAATTAGTGGTGTAGTGGTTAGGACGGTTGCCTCACAACATCAAGGTCCCGGGTTCGATTCCAGGCCAAGGGGTCTTTCTGTGAGGAGTTTGAATGTTCTCTTAGCACTTACATGGCTTTTCTTCCACATGTACATGAAAAAAGCATGTACATTAGGTTGATTGGTGATTCTTAATTGCCCTTGGGAGTGTGTGTGTGGTTGTTGTGTGTGTGGCCCCCTGTCTGTTGCCATATGTTTGCTGAGATCTAGCAACCCCTGTGACACTGACCATGGAATAAGCAAGTTAGAAGATGAATGAATTCACTAAATAAACAATTTTTGGACTGTTTGGAACCTGGAGAAATCCTACGCAAGCACAGGAAAAGCATGCACATTCAGCACACCCCTTACTTGGGAATCGAACCCAGGACCTCAATCGAACCTTAACACTCCTGAAATCAATAGAAACATTTACACTGCCAGACTCGATGCCCAATTCAAATTTTTTGACTGTATCTTTTTGACCTGTATCCGATATCTGTATTTACACTATAAATGGCCAAATAACGCAAGGTAGACGTACTGACCAAAAATCAAACCCGGGACCTTCTTGTTGTAGAGGACCATGGGAACCAATACATCACTTTTATTTGTAAAGTGCTTTTAACAATGGACATTATCTCAAAGCAGCTTTACACAGAATGCAGTATTAGTGTAAAAAAAAAAAAGGCTACGTTTGCCCCTCACGAGGAAGCCAGAGGCAACGCTGGTAAGGATAAACTACGATAAAGTAGGAAGAAACCTTGAAAGGAACCAGATTCAAGAGGGAAACCCATCCTCATCTGAGTGACAGTGCATGTTCTTTTTAATTACAGAATATTGTGAGGATCGAAGGTAGTGTAAACTGTTGCCTTGGGTCAGTGGAGCAGAGTCAGTCCCAGTCCATCCTCGAAGCTCCTCCAAATCGAAGAAACGAGCAAGAACCTGGTTAGCCGCTGGGGTTAGAACCTGGTAAGTGGTAGCTCAGAGAGAGAGAGAGAGAGAGAGAGAGAGAGAGAGAGAGAGAGAGAGAGAGAGAGAGAGAGAGAGAGAAATGGATTATTCAATATATTGTTGTGTAAATGTTCCTAAATGGGGATCTTTCTGTTCGGAGTTTGCATGTTCTCCTCGCGCTTGTGTGGGTACTCCGGTTTCCTCCAACAGTCCAAAAACATGCAGATTAAATCAATTGGTGATTGTAAATTGTCCATAGGAGTGAATGTATGTGTGAATGGTTGTTTGTCTATGTGTTGGGACTGGCGACCTGTCCAGCGTGTATTCCCCACCTCTCGCCTTATGTGAACAGGGATAGGCACCAGCAGACCCCCATGACCCTGAATTAAAGAATAAGAGGGTAAGAACACGAATGAATGAATGAATAAATAAATGTTGTGTAAACGTTAGGGACATATTGTGTGTGTGTGTGTGTGTGTGTGTGTGTGTGTGTGTGTGTGTGTGTGTGTGTGTGTGTGTTTGAGCAGACTATGTGTACCAGTAATACTGTATGTGTGCTAACCAGGGTTTGTGTATATTATCTATTGCTGTATTGTTTTCACTAACAACAGGTCAATTTATTAAACTTAACCATAACCACTTAACCAAGTTAGCACCACTTGTCCCCTGAGCAAGGCCTTTAACCCCTAATAGCTTAATTGTATAGAAGAGATACATGTAAGTGGTAAATGTAAATGTTATGTGAAAAAGTAGAATTGAATTTCCTCAATTAGTTGACAATTTCAGATCTGTAATAAGTTAAGGTATATGACCCTAACTAATTGGAAGATTTTTTTATTTTTTTTATATGTTTGATTTCCAGCACCATTAAATTGCCAACTCTGGGTCCCTAAGCAAACCCCTCAACCCCTAATTAGTAAGCGCATGTCACTCTGGACAAGGACATGAATGGCCAAACGCTGGTGGCCAACAATCTACATGAACTGTTATTTTTTATATTAAGGTGGTAGGCAGGTTTTCAGCTGACCGAAAACCACTAAATATTTCAACAGTATGTGAGTGACAGCACTGATAAGTGAATTAGATCCGAATCATCAATCATCATTTTCTTCCCAGCAAACAATCCCAAAGCTGCTGTCCGCCAATAAATAAAACAAATTATATGTCTTACAAAGCAAACACTGGTTTGACCTGTAAACCCCCCGCAACATCTCTTACACTGTCAAACAGACAGTAAGATAGGACAAGCTCTTCATCATATCATCTCCACCACATCATCTGTCACAAACATCTGTCTGTCAAAACGATGAAGAGGGAACTAATGCAGGAGCTGAACTTTCCTGCCATATGGCACGGGACTACAAACCAACATCATAACAAAGAGTGTTTACGGTTGGAGCAGAGAACGAGTGTGGTGAGGGCAGCGGAGCAGAAAGGGCTCGGTGGCGATCAGACCCCTCTCCCACCTTTCGCTGGTGACGGCGTGCATTGAAATGCAAATTCCCAGCCAGGGTTCCCACCCCGCGTGCCACTCACAAATTGAAAAGCAGTTTTTATCTATGCAGATGCAAGCACGGTAATTGAAGTTAATCAATCAATGCTAGCTTTCACTAAAACCTTGAACATGATTGAATAAACTAATTATCATTCAGGGGAGAATGATGAAGTTGTAGACAGCATGAACCTTATTAAAGAAGGATTTTTTTGGTCACAATGGCTTCATTTAGCCTGCATTCCTTTGGCTTCCTTTTCTCTATCTGTAGTACGTGTTAGTGTTAAAATGGACAATTCTATTGATGGTTTTATCAACTTTTATGCTTGAAAAAAAGGTATTTTTATATTAAATATTTTATAGATGTCATTAACGATTATCAGTAATTAATGATCAATACGGAACCTCTAATTTTGTTGTGTGCCTGGTGTCTAGATTTGGTCTTGTGTAAAAGACATCTGTGTCAACCTGCACCGAGACGCTTTGTCTACCTTCCTTCATCAGCCGTTGAGCTTCTCCTCACCTGGATCCTCTTGAATTGTGCTTGGCTACCTTCATCCCAGCCCTGGACTTGTGCCTCTGGCTAGATTCAGTTAAAGACCTGGCTCTGTGCTTTGTCACTGGGTTTAATATGCACCCTACATAATTATGCAGGATTCACAGTGCTATCAAACTGCAATTCAAATTAGTTCAGGATTAAAGGCACAGAACAGTACTGCTGCTTTAATTGCATTGTACTGCGGTGATCACATTCAAATACCCATTACTCATTGCCTCTGTGGAGCAATAAGTCAGAGGGATTAATACGCAGGCAGGTGACAGGGCCAGGCCATTAAAAGGCAGTTATGCAGAAAGCATGGCTGGGTTTTATTCACGTTAATGAAATCAGCGGAATGAAACTGTAATAGATTTATCAAAGCTCCGATGGATTTGCAGTAAATCAGTTTGATTCAGGCAATCAAACTGGACAATAGAGATAGTTTTCAGTGGCGGGCGTCTGGCGTCTCGGACGGCCGTGTGAGCGGAGCTGATATTCTTCTCTGGGAGGATTTGGGAAGTGCTGGGCCTTATTCCCAGAGCTCGGCGGCTCATTTCAGACGGCTCAACGCCACCAGTGCACATGCTGATAAAACGTACCGGCTTCCAGTTCAACGTCATATTTGTCTCTCCCTCCCACTTTCCCTTTATTTCCTGTTTCTCTCTGTCGTTTTGATTCCCAGTTGTTTGTCCAGATTTCCCATATCATCAGGAATTTGGCTTAGAAAAGTGGCTCATGAATGTATTGAGGTGTATAAATGTTCACCTTCATACAGTGAGTAGGAAACAGTAAAATTGGATGTTTTGGTAGAATGTTTAATTTGAATGTATTGATCAATCTAATGACTGGAAACAAATCAAATAAATATCAGGTATTTAACAGATTGTTAATTGTTTTTAATTGGAATGTCATGACATGTTCCTGATTTATGCTATTAAATAATGGCAGCAAGGTGGTATAGTAGTTAGCACGGTTCATTTCAGGGCCGGTGGTCTGTGTGGAGTTTGAATGTTCTCCACGTGCTTGCGGGGGTTTTCTCCGGGTACTCCGGTTTCCTCCCACATTTTAAAAACATGTACATTAAGTTGACTGGTAAATCTAAATTGCCCAAAGGAGTAGGTGTGACTGTGTATGTTTTTCGTCTACATGTGGCCCTGTGATGGACTGGTGACCTGTCTAGATTGTACCTGCTTCTTGCCTTATGTGCGCTGGAATAGGTTTTTTTTTAATTACTGTAAATAGTTCTGTGTTTTTCAGCTTAGTGGAATAAAACTCAAATAATTGACATGTCGGACAGTGCGGTGGTGTAATGGTTAGTGCTCTTGTCTCACAGAAAGAAAGCCCTGGGTTCGATTCCAAGACAAGGGAATATGGCTCCAGCAGACTCATGATTAACGAATGAATGAGTTTACACATACTAAAATTGAAGAAATGAAGCTAAACTGGAAGGTCAGGTTTTGATTCCCAGCACCACCATATTACAACTGGTGGGTCCCTGATCAAGGCCCTGAACCACAATTGCACAAATATTTCTATATTTGCGATACATGTAATAACATCAACTAAATGTTTCTAAAAGTAAAGTAATTTTGCCTGAAACTGAAATTAGGGTGATTTTGTCTGAAGCTTGTGCATGTTCTCCTCATGCTTGCTTGGGTTTACTCTGGGTACTCTGGTTTCCTGCCACAGTCCAAACACATTTGATTAGTGATTGCCTATAGGAGTGAGTGGGGCTGTTTGTATGCAGTGGACTCCGGGTTGCCTTTCACTGCCTTTCACCCAGTGAAAAGAGTCTGGGTAAGAGGCTGTCAGAAAATTAAGAACGCAATGAGACACACAAATCCCTGTATTTCATAAACAGTTAGACATGCATATTACATGTAAACAGTGATTTATAACAAGAATCAGTATCCCACTTATCCCACCCTAATAATACATTTTAAAGCTTGTATACTGGCAGGGGCAGCGCGGCGCTGTGGTGTAGTGCATAGCACAGTCGCCTCACAATAAGAAGGTCCCGGGCTCGATTCCCGGGCTAGGAATCTTTCTGTTCTGAGTTTGCAAGTTCTCCCCGCGCTTCCGTCGATTTTCCCCGGGTACTCCTACAGTCCAACATGCAGATTAAGTCGATTGGTGATTCTAAATTGTCCATAGAAGTGAATGTGTGTGAATGGTTGTTTGTCTATGTGTTGCCTTGAGATGGACTGGCAACCCATCCATGATGTACCCCTGCCTCTCTCCCTATTTGCGCTGGGATAGGCACTAGCAGACCCCTGTGAGCCCGAATTAGAGAATAAACGGGTAAGAAGATGAATGAATGAATGAATGAATGAATGAATGAATGAATATACTGGCAGTGACATAATGCAAAAAGTGTGGGTTTACTCTGGGTACTCTGGTCCAAAAACATGAACATTTACCGTATTTCTCAGACTATAAGGCACAACAGATTATAAAGCACTATATTAATGAACGGGTATATTTTCATACATAAGGCACACTGGATTTTAAAGCGCATTAAGTAGTACTGTATTACTCCGCGAGACTCCTGACTACTTCTGTAATGCTCAGACAATCCATAAAGTGATGCGACTTTGTAGCATACAAAAGTTGTACTAAAACATTTTGACAGATTTCTTAGCACCTTGTACCATCAGTACAAGTCAAGTCAGTAAGCACAACCAGAATTAATATATAAGGTGCACCAAATTATAAGGATTTTATAAGGACGCTTTAACGTCCGAAAAATACGGTAGGTTGATTGGTGATTGTAAGTTTCCCAAAGGAATGAGAGTGTAAATGTTATTGTTTGGTCCTGTGATGAACTGGAAACCTGTCCAGGTTGTACCCTTGCCTTTCTCTTTATGTGCGCTGGGATAGGCTCCAGCAGACCCCAGTGATCCCGAATTAGGGATTAAGAGATTTAGAATGAATAAATGAATGATATACTCTATGTACATTTGTAGAATAGCAGCTTGGGCTTTGTCACCGCTGTGGGCTAGCATATGCTCTACTTCCTGCATATCACCATTACCTTTTTGGCGCTCATTCTTCTGACCAAACTGGTTAAATGACCTGCACTCAAATGACATTAGATTTCAATGTGTTCTTAATGAGTCGTCTACTGTATTGTATAAATTCCAATTATACCCAATTAACCCTCAATCAGTAGCACCTCGTCTAATATCCTTTTTTTTCCTTCTTTCCCTTCTTATTTTATGGTTCAGTGCTGCCTAAACCATTGATTAGGCTGAGTGAGCACCATTACTAAATGACCACCTTACCGAGAAGATGGAGCTCCTTAGACCTAATAGAGAGGGCAGGCTATTATACCACACCTTCCTCTTGTGCTCTCTTTCACACACACACATTCGCTCTTTCGATTCTTTCTCTTTCTACTTTTCCTTTTTTTCCCACACACTAACACTAACTTTCTTTTTCTTTCTGTATAATTCTTTATTTTTTATATATCATAGCCTTCCAAGCTTGCTTTCCTGGCTCCATACCTTTGGCCCTGCGGAATGTTAAGTAGAAATCCTCCAAGCGTAGACGAAATCCTATTATTTTATAATTGCTGGGCATTTGTTTTAGCTCTGGACACTTCATTGGGTATGCATGAGTGTACACAACACTGCTTAGATGGCCAGTTAATGAACATCTTTCCTCCCTAGGCTGTGCTAAACATCCTACATGTCCCTATCAATTTTTATACATGCCTAGAACACATGTTAACTTAGTTGCCTGAATTGATAAACATTTCAAACCTGCATTGTTAGATAGTTAACTAGTTGCTTAGTAGTTTGGATATACAATACGGAATTCATTCATTTATCTTTTAACCCGCTTATTCGGAAACACAGGGTTTTGCTGAAGCGTTTCCCGGTGCACATAATCGACACCCTGGACAGTGACATGCCTAGACGAATGAATGAATGAATGAATGAATGAATGAATGAACGAATGAACGAATGAATGAATAAGCTGCTTAGAAAATAAATAAATAATTAAATGAATGAAAATCATAAACTGACCAGGGTGTACCCCCGCCTCTTACCCTATGTATGCTGAGATAGGCGCAGCAGACCTCCGTGACCCCGGATTCAGGTATAAGCGGGTAAGAAGATAAATGAATGGATGAATTCATAAACTTAGGTTTATGACCTAATCCAGGGTCACAAGAATCTGCTGGAGCCTGTCCCAGCGCACATAGGCGAGAGTTAGGGGTACACCCTGGACAGGTCATTAGTCCATTGCAGGGCACATATAGACAAACAACCACTTCATCTTCTTACCCGCTTTTTCCCTAATTCGTGGTCACAGGGGTCTGCTGGTGCTTATCCTAGCGCACATAGGGCAAGAGGCAGTGGGAACACCCTGGACGGGTCGCCAGTCCATCACAGGGTCACACATGGACAAACAACCATTCACACACACATTCACTCCTATGAACAATTTTAGAACCACCAATCGACCTAATCTGCATGTTTGTGGACTGTAGGAGGAAACCGGAGTGCCTGGAGGAAATCCACGAAAGCGCAGTGAGAACATGCAAACTCAGCGGAAAAAGGGAATCAAACCCCGGGTCCGAAAATCGAACCCAGGACCTTCTTGTTGTGCTAACCACTACACTGTCATTATGTTTCAAAGTTAATGAATTATTCAGGTCTTTAGTGGATGTATTAGCAAATAAATGACAACAGAATCTTCTAGAAATATTTCAGAGCCATGAATTGAAAGTCTTTTCCTATCGCAGCCAAACACAGTGTGCACACAAGCCTTTCCTTAACTCCATAAGAAACTAATTGTGTTATTTATAGACGGAGTGAAATTAAGCAGGCTTAAAAGCCAGTGCCAGAGATTCATGCTTTCAATTCACACCGGGCCTCCGATGCCGGCCACATTAAATAGGTTCCCTTATTACTCCATAAACGAGTGTGACTCCTCGCACAAACCAGAAGCAATAAATTAAGAGTAATAAAAACACCAAGTGCACAGACAGATACAGAAATTAAAAGCCTCCTTCTAAAGCATTACTTACTCCACATTCAGTACAATAAACTCCAGTAAGACAATCAACCTCCTTCTCAGCCAATCGGATACGTCTACCAAGCCGGCAATTAGAATA
>JAOTRA010000036.1:10603734-10614703 GCA_026260255.1 Pseudolaguvia tuberculata | reverse complement strand
AGATAGATAGATAGATAGATAGATAGATAGATAGATAGATAGATAGATAGATAGATAGATAGATAGATAGATTTTTAACAGCTTAGTGTTGTTTCACAACAATAAGGCCCGGGTTTGATTCCCGGGTAGAGGCCTTTCTGTGCAGAGTTTGCATGTTTTTCCTATGCTTAGCTGGGTTTGATGGATTTCACTCAATGTACTCTGGTTTCCTCCTACAGTTTAAAAATATGTACTTTAGGTTAATTGGTAATTCTACAATGACCGTTGAGGTGATTGTGAATGAGTGTGTGTGGCCTTGTGAGAGACTGGTGACCTGCACAAGGTGTACCACTCCTGCCATTTGTCCTTTCATAGAGCTGGGCAAGGCTCCAACAGATTCCTGTGATGCCAAAATTGGGAAAAAGGAGATGAATGGTGTAATTGCTAAATAACTCCAAAGATATTCCTTAAAACCCTTGGATGGGGCCAGACCCGAATACTGTTCTAGTCAAATATCTCACTTCAAAATTAATAACCTGTTATTCAGCCTGAAGTTTAAGAAGATCTTTTACCTCCACACATACACACCCTGACAGTAGACACTGCCACATGATATGGTCTAACAACCCATTTACGGATCGGATCTCATGTATTTAGTTATAGAAGCAAGCTACTTTCGAAAACTCCTGACAAAACGACTAAACACTTACTCTCTTGACTTAAAGAATTATCGCCTCCATTGCTTTCCAAAACATCTTTTCAGTGCTGCGAGAAACCCTTTGATAATGTCACACCGGTCCAGATTAATCAGCACAACGTTCATCAGCCGTGCGTACGCTAGAACGCAGCCCTGAGCTCCGACACCGGGTTTCGGAATCCTCATGCAACTGCCTTTATACCAGCGAGCATGAAAACTGTTTCTCTCAAGCTCACCTGGTAGACGCCGCTCAGACGGGCAGACACAAGCAGCCTGGTCGTTTCAGCCATTAAATATATGTAAATGAAGAGACACACCAGAGAGCCTGGGCATAATAGCACGCACAAGGGAGAAATGGATCCTGGGTAGTGATTAATTCATTTGATGATGCCTCTAGTGAGGAATTTTAGGTCACAAATGAACTGACAGGATGACAAATTACCATTTTAAGGAATTTACTGGGAATCATTAAGGAACAATTGTCAGGTAGTTTGTGGCAGGCTGAGGCGATGGAATAAATGCGGATCTTTTTTTTTTTTTATTATTCTCTTTCCTTATCTGAGATGTAGCATTAATTAGATTTTTTTTTTTTCGTAAGAGTCTTCTCCATGGTGCTTGTCTGATGGGGGTAATGCATGGAGTATTTCGGGGTAAATTGTAAATTCATTTGGAAAGAGATTCTGCACAATTAAATCGCTCGACAGCAATGAGGCAACAGAGAAAGAGAGAGAGAGAGAGAGAGAGAAAGAGAAAGAGCAGCGAGAGCAGTCTCGGTTTCTGTCCAATGAGCCACTGGTCCGCATCAGACCTGCTGTGATTTTATTTGAGTGTTTACAGTTTAGTTTAATGCACAAATAATACAAGGCTTTCGGATGAGAGTGTGATCAGAATGCGTATTGCTTCGACCGGACAGTGTTTCTCACACGCTTTAGGGACAAATTGTAAAGGGAAGCTACTGCATAATGAAATGGCTTGCTTCCAAAGAACAGTCTTATATTTTAAGACTTTTATGGAGCCTGTCTCAGCACACATAGGGCGAGAGGTAGGGGCATAGGTAGCCAGTTCATCATGGAGCCACATATAGATAGACAACCACACACGCACTCCTAATGGCAATATAGAATCACTAATCACTAATGAATATTGTTTCAAGTAGTGGTACGGTGGCGTATTGTTCAGCACGGGCACATCACAGCAACAAGGTCCAGGGTTCGATTTGTGTCCAAGAGGGTCTTTTTATGCAGAGTTTGCATGTTCTCTCCCTGCTTGAGTGTGTTTACTTTGGGTATTCCGGTTTCCTCTCACAGTCCAAAATGTGTTCCCGTATGTTAGGTTGACTGATATAATGTGTGTGTGTGTGTGTGTGGCCCTATGATGGATTGGCAACCTATTCTTTCACTGGCCCACCAGGACAGAGTTTAAACATCTCTGGCCCATGGTTTCTAGGGAGCACCTGTGTATGTTGTCAATATCAGTTAGTTTTACATTTACATTTTCAGCATTCTGCAAACATCCATCTTCAGTACGTCTTACATTTGATATTTTTTTCACAACTTAGCCATAGACCTAACAGTGGCAGCTTGGTTGTGCTAGAAATCGAACCCGGTCATTCAATTAGTTATCCAATACACTATCCACGATTCTATCACTTCCCTCTAAGTTGATATTTTCGACGGGCTTCCAGATAGTAAGTAGCAGTTCCGGCAAAAGCAGAGCAAGGGTTCAAAATACTTGGAAGATTTCAAAATAGGTTTACACGTGTAAAATTCAGTGTGTTCAAATGTTAGAAAGTGGTTAGCACAGTCGCCTCACAACAAGATGGTCCCATGCTTGCATGGGTTTCCTCCTGGTACTCCGGTTTCCTTCCACAGTCCAAAAACATGTTAGGTTGATTAGTGATTCTAAATTGCCCATAATAGTGAATGTGAGTGTGTGTGGTTGTTCGTCTATGTGTGGCCCTGCGATGGACTGGCAATCTGTTCAGACCTTGCTCTCGCTCTATTTGTGCTGGGATAGCCTCCAGCAAACCCTTGTGACCCCCGAATTAGAGAATAAGCGGATAAGAATATGAATGAATGAATGAATGAATGAATGAATGAATGAATTAATTAATTAATTAATTAATTAATTAAATTGCTACAAAATCTAAAATAAGGATTTTAGGCCATATGTTTTGATATAAAGCCTAAAGTAAGTAAGCCAGCAAACAGGTACTAGTGTTCTTATAGCAGTATTCAGAGACTTACAACTGACAATTATGGGTTAAGGGTCTTGCTCAAGGGCCCACTGTGGTTGCTTGGTGGTCATTATTAGCTCCAATTTGAGTATTTTATTTAAACGTTTATATAGAATACAATTGAAAGAAATGGAAGCCAATCAAACTGTCCGTTTCCACAAAAGGTATGTAACGTCTTCAAAATCTCTTAGCAGTATCCGCAGCATGCGAATAATGTTAATGCTAGTACCCGGAGCATGCTAATAATGGTAATGCTAGTACCCAGAGCATGCAAATAATTTCAATGCTAGTACCTGGAGCATGCTAATACTGCCAATGCTGGTACCTGGAGCATGCTAATAATGTTAATGCTAGTTCCTGGAGCATTCTAATACTGCCAATGCTAGTACCCGGAGCAGGCTAATACTTCCAATGCTAGTACCTGGGGCATGCTAATACTGCCATTGCTAATACCCGGAGCTTGATAATACTCTTAATGCTAGTACCCGTAGCTTGATAATATTGCCAAAGCTAGTACCCGGAGCATGCTAATACTGCCAATGATAATAACCGGAGCATGCTAATACTGCCTATGCTAGTATCCGGAGCATGCTAATTCTGCCAATGCTAGTACCCGGAGAGTGCTAATACTTTCCACACAACCTTTGGAAAGTGTTAGTGACATTTTTCAGGCCGTGCTCGTTCCATTCGGATAAGTGAATAGACAAGCAGTGCTACGTGGATCCAGAGTGAATCAGACGCTCCACACTGTGTCTTACTGACACAACTAATTAATTCATTAATTAGCACTGGATTAAAGTGTTACAGTGCAGCAAGATCCCCAAAATCATGTTTTAAAGAACACATGCTTTAACATGAGTGTGTGTCAGAATAAAATTGCTTTTCCTGTTTGTTTTAGGCTGAATGTGACAGAGGAACTGACAGGAGGAGCAGATGTTTCCTTAGACCCCTCCTCGTTTCTCTTTCTTCCTCTCTTTGTTTCTCTCTCTCTCTCTCTCTCTCTCTCTCTCTCTCTCTCTCTCTCTCTCTCTCTCTCTCTCTCTCTCTCTCTCTCTGTAAAAGTAATGGAGGTGTGATAAATGTCTCTGACGTGGTGATTTCACATTAACATGTAGAGATCCATGATGTCAGAAGAAGCTGTAATTAAGCAGGAGCAGGGACCCTGCCCCCTTACACACTTTGATTACAAAGCCACAGAATTGGAAGTGTGTCGGACTTCGTTCCTGAGATTTTCACACACATGATATTGAACTCTTTAAGTTCCCTTAAAGTTTGAAACTCTAATTTTTCATTTCTCAATCTCAGTCTTACTTTTTGCTCAACTTGCTCACCGAATTTGACGGGAACTGGCTAGCCTAGAAATAGTTTGAAAATAAAAAGGCTTGCCGTTTTCCTGAAGCTCTGGATTTATCATGCATAAAGCCTTCATCACTTCCCCCATCATCATCGTCCCCCTCAACTCTGAATACATTAAAGAAAATATCACTGGGCTAACATGGCGCTGGCGGGCAAGATCTGGGTTACGACGCTCATGGGATTCTTCCAATTTAATCTCATGAGTGATGACTTCAGCACACAGCTAGATAAGATCACCAAAACCAAGGTCAGTCTTGGTAGAAAAACGCTACCCAAGCATTGGTTCCATGCAAAGCACTAGGAAGGTGTTGTATGTAGGTATTGACACACCAAAATGTAAAAAAAAAACTGTCAAAAAGTCAGTCGTTCTGCTGACCTTTTTCTCTGTTCTGTGAATTAGAAACTGATATATTGATTATTTGATGAGGTGGTTAATCACCTGTCCGAATCTCACATGTAGCAGAGTGAGGAACCCAGACTACATTTTATGTAATGCACATAGCAACCAGCAGATGTAAAAATAGTCATTAAAAAAGCCTGGGTTGACTGTGGCAAGAAACAATTGTGATCTTAATGAGCGTGATAACACACTGATGGATTGTAGTGGGTTAAAACACTAGTTAGATACATGAAGCTAAACCTTTTAGTGCTTTATACTTAAGTAGCAATATTTTGTAATCAGTCCTAAATTTATTAGGTAGCCAAATAATGGATGATTATATTAGAGTTATGTGTTCATATCTTCCTATAGTGTGTAAAGAATGTTTTCATTTTTATTATAAAATTAGGCTTTCAAATTATTTTCATGACATAACCAATAGATGCCCATTAGTGCATGATCACTACTGACATTTAATGATACTATTCATTCATTCATTCATTCATTCATTCATTCATTCATTCATCAAGGTCCTTGCTCCACAATTGCTCAGTTGTAAAAAAGAGACCAAATGTAAGTCGCTGTGGATAAGAGCGTCTCCCAAATGCCGAACTGTAATTGTGTATGGTTGTGGTAGTGTGTGGCCCTGCGATGGGCTGGCAACCTGTCCAGTCTATACACCTGCCTTTTGCGCTATGTGCGCTGGGATAAGCTCTAGCAGACCCCAGTTACCCTGAATCAGGTCATTTGCCTGCATTTTCCATGCTTGTATAATACACTTTATATAAAAATAGATCACAGTTAGAATTTTTGCCTCACAGTAAGAAGGGTTGGATTAGCCGGGAACTTTCTGTGTGGAGTTAGTTTGTTTTCCAAAACGTTTGTGTGTGTTTACTCTAGGAAGTTGGCTGGGATAGGTTCCAGATGATCCCTGTTACCCTGAATTAGGGAATACGCTGGTATAGAAGCTGAATGACTGAAAGAATGGCATAGTGAATAGCATGGTTGCCTCACAACAAGAAAATCCCTGGTTCAATTCCCGGGCCGGAGCTCCTTCTGTGCAGAGCTTGCATGTTCTCCCTGCGCTTGCGTGGGTTTCCTTCGTGTACTCCGGTTTCCTCCCACAGTCCAAAAACATGCAGATTAGGTCGATTGGTGATTGTAAATTGTCCATAGGAGTGAATGTGTGTGTAAATGGTTGTTTGTCTATGTGTTGCCCTGAGATGGACTGGCCCTCGTCCAGGTTAACCCCAGCCTCCCTTGTGGGCTGGGATAAGCGCCAGCAGACCCCCGTGAATGAACGAATGAATGAATGAATGAATGAATGAATGAATGATAGAATGATTACAACTAATTGATGTTCTATAAATTAAATTCTCTTAAATATTTATAATAAAATGATCATTTGACTTCTTACATATCTTTTGATGATTTATTTATTATCTTCTGAAGTATTTTTATGCAATGAGGTAGACAATGAGGTTTTATCATAATTATAGACCTCCTTAGTGAGTAATTACAGCCTACTAGCATGGGTCAATAACAATTTACTGAATCTGCCAATTAATCAATTAACCAGTACAACCAATCATGCATCTAACTAAAACAAGAGCCGAGGGGAAAAAAACAGCCGTACCCATAGCAACCGCACGACAGTTCATCTAGTTTACAGAGCCAAATGTGAATAATGATTGATATGCCGAACTGGATTCCTCTCTAAGCCTCGTTGCTGATGATCAAAGATAGATAGACAAGCGGTTATAAATGAAATGAGTAGAATGTCAGGACGTACAAAAGGAACAAAAGGGGGATGGAGTAACGTGAAATGGTCTGTTCCTGGTCTATTGTGTTTGGGGAAAATAATAAGATGCGACTGGCTGCAATATGCCACATGTCGGAGCTTGTTGATTAACCTCTTCTACCCAGCACAGTATCATTGCCTATTGACCTGCTGCAACTTTCTACAGGCAAAGGTCTCAGGAGTAGCAAGATGCCAGGGTAATGGACGAAGGTTTAATTGTGTGTTCCTGAAAGCTGAAGTTATTGGCAGCTGCCAGTGTATCAGAGACCGACTCTCTACACAGCCAACCAGATCACACTAATTGCAATGGCCTTTTCATCATTTCCAAATCAACCAGTATCTCCACTGTGCTGGGGAAGCAAAGCAGCTACACACACACACACACACACACACACACACACACACACACACACACACACATATATATATATACACACGTATTGCCATATATGTCATATATGTCAATAACAAAATTGCTGAAAATCCTGTTGATAAATGTGTGTTAAATATAACAATAATATGTAATGTAAACATTAGAATTTGATTTCAATTCATGTCTTTGATTAAAAACAATATTACAACCATTTCTTTAAAACGTTCTTTTTTACCTTTTACTATTTTTTTTAAAATATTTATAACCATCAATAATTTGCAAAAATATATTTTTTATTTATTGATTTTTCACTTAGAATCTGCAAAAGAATGTGCAAAAATATTATATTTTAATATATTGTATATAGATTGGCAGATAAAAATTTGCATTTATTTGTTTATTTATTTATTTATTGAATATGTATAAGTGTATATAAGTGTAAGCATAAGATTTATTATGTATATGGGATTTTGGATAAACTAGTTCAACTGACTACAAATTACATAGTTTTAACCAAAAATCTAATAAATATAGTAATAAATTGTGTTTTATTGTATTTATCATTTTCTAACATAGTTACTAAACCAAAAGGGTATTTTGACCCGAAAGGTTAAATGAAAGGGCACAGTCATACCTGTGAGCTGGAACCCTATTTGAAAAGCGTTTAGTTAGACCAGAAAAGAGCGCCAGGGGCAAAGGGGCATGGGCAGTGGGTGAGAGGGGGAGGGCACAAGGGAGCAGGGCTAGAGAAGGGTTCGTAGACAACTGCTCCTTGTGACGGGAGATCAATAACGGCCATTCAGTGGCAGCAACCGAGCTGCCGAGTCTGACAGGGGTCCGCATTCTGTAATTGGATCAAAGATGCAGGCAGTCGCCAGGACTTACCCCAACCCACACATACACACACACACACACACACACACACACACACACACACATACACACACACACACACACACACACACACACACATTGCATATACTCGCAAAACTTCATAGATCACTTTACAACTGCACAGTTCACTTCATCACACTGATCACTTTAATTGCATTTATCTATTCTACTACCTCACTGACAATCTTTAGACGGTGTCTATGTCTTTATTTTATTGTCTTTATCTGCTGTCTTTGTGTTGCACTTGTCCCACTGTTTGCACTGTTCTTATAGTCTGTAAATACTGTCTGTAGCACCAAGGTCCGGGAGAAATGTTGTCTCATTTTACTGTATAATTGTAAGGATACAAACGGAGCCCCGCCCCTCATATGACAACAGGCTGACGAAGCTTTTTGGACTTTGTTTACTGTTTTGTATATATATATATATATATATTCTCGCGTTTAATTCTTGCATCTACGTTGTTATTCGTCTGCGTCTTGTTCCCGTGTTTTCTTTGTTTTCGTTACGTGTTCACTGTATATAATTCTGCACCCTCACTTTATTAAAATCTCCTCCTTCACTGCATCATGGATCCGGCTCTTTTCTCTGTGCTTACGGCACCGTTACAGAATTACCCACCATGTAAGGATCCAGCGGGAAGGAATACAGTACTGGACACTTGCATTAAGCCGTTCAGCCCAGACTTTCTGTCGGCTCGTCTAGCAGCGCTAGCGTTAGCATTCGATGCTGCTGAGGCTAACCTGCTAGTCACTGCTATCCGGATGCACACTCTGGCCATCCAATCGCTGGCCGAACAGGATAATCTCCTAGCACGAGTGCTAGCGACTACGGGTAAGCACCAGAGGCCCCCGAATAAATTCAACGGCAAGCCTGAGTGTTGTCTGACATTTGTTACTCAGTGTCGGCGTTATTTTTCGCACGCTCGGCTGTTCCCTTCGGAACAATCCAAATGTGAGTTGTGACGAGGCGTTACTGCCATTAGCAACGGTGTGGGAGTTATACGGGCAGCAAGAGATGGATATTGAGCACTGGTTTCACTGGGTTTCTGAGACTTTTTCTGGACCTACAGAGCCCTCTGTGTGTGCACCGGAGCCCTCTGTGTGTGCACCGGAGCCCTATGTGTGTGCACCGGAGCCCTATGTGTGTGCACCGGAGCTCTCGACAGCGTCTGCATCTGGGCTCTCCACAGCGTCTGCATCTGAGCTCTCGACAAGGTCTGCATCTGAGCTCTCGACAGCGTCCGCATCTGAGCTCTCGACAGCGTCCGCATCTGAGCTCTCGACAGCGTCTGCATCTGAGCCCCCAGCGCCCACGCCTGAGCCCTCAGCGCCCACGCCAGTGTCTTCGCCAGTGTCTTTGCCAGTGTCTTCGCCAGTGTCTTCGCCTGTGTCTTCGCCAGTGTCTTCGCCTGTGTCTTCGCCAGTGTCTTCGCCAGTGTCTTCGCCGTCTTCATCTCACAAACTTTTGACTGTGTCTTTTGTGTCTCCTGTTGTGTCTCTCTCTGTCCCCCCAGGGTCCATCACCGTCCCTCCAGAATCCCCTGCAGTCTCCCTGGTCCCCTCAGTGTCCCCTTTGGTTCCCTCAATGTCTCCTTCTGTCCCTTCAGGGTCCCCCTCTGTCCTTTCGGGGCTCCTCTGGGATCCTTTGGTCCTTACTGAGTCCCCTCGGGTCCCTTTGATCCTTACTGAGTTCTCTCGGGCCCCTTTGATCCTTACTAAGCTCTCTCGGGCCCCTTCAGCCTTTTATGAGCCCCGCCGCTCATATGACAACAGGCTGACGAAGCCCCCACACAACGCTAGCTGTCATTTCGGTATGGACATGTTTGGCGTCGTCGTCCTGGCAACTACTGTTGTCAGGGCGATGACGTATTATTTAAGGGCACGTGACAGCAAGTGCAGGTGTGGGTAATTGTTTGTGTGCGGCGTCCCTTCAGATGATTGCGTTTTGGATTACTTGGACTTTGTAAAAGCTTTTTGGACTTTGTTTACTGTTTTGTATATATATATATATATATATTTTCTCGTGTTTAATTCTTGCGTCTATGTTGTTTTTTGTCTGCGTCTTGTTCCCGTGTTTTGTTTGTTTTCATTACGTGTTCACTGTAAAATTCTGCACCCTCACTTTATTAAAATCTCCTCCTTCACTGCATCATGGATCCGGCTCTTTTCTCTGTGCTTAAGGCGCCGTTACAATAATGATCCATCATGTATGGTTAAAATTACAATAAAAAACTTCTCTGACTTTTTTCTTCTTTGACTTTGAGAATATAATTAGTTAACAGATATGTATTTGTGATTAATTAATATCGGATGTTTACTCACCGTTATTAGTTCTCATCATTCGTCCAGAGATTCCATTGGATCTGATTGGATGATGTGGTGTTGCTCGGACCCTGTTCTCGGCCTCTCCCAGAACCTTGTGCCGGTCTGTTCGGCTTCTAAAGAAATTTTAATTTTTCACAATTTTATTACAAAATTTTATTTTTTTTTTTTCTTACAGATTTAAGCTCAACTTACTGTTTGCACTACAAATTCTCTCTTTTCTCTTTAAAACAGCATTTGTACAGTGAGTGTGAAGTGATGTAGCCACTGATTTGTGGTTTAAAATAAATATTATATTGAGAGAGAAAAATATATGTTACAGTTTGACAGGCGCTCTTATCCAGAGCGACTTACATTTGGTCTCTTTTTATAACTGAGCAATTGTGGATTAAGGGCCTTGCTTAAAGACCCACAGTGGTTGCTTGGTGGAGGTGGGAATCGAACCCCGGTCTTTCTGGTACTAGTCCAACACCTTAACCACTAAGCTTACACTTTCCACACTTCCTACAGATTCCCTGTAGAGCAGTAAACAAAAAATAAAAATAAATTTTTTTTTCATCAGAAAATGTTAGGGATGTTGCTTGGCTAATAAGCGTGTGCAGACTTGCTGTATGATGCGTTGTTGCTGTATGAGCTGTTATGTAACAACAAAAAAACGTTTAAGTCTAAAAATCAACATAGATAAAATCACGATACTATACATGTATTTATTTATTCTTCCTTCTATTTTTCTTTTTTATCTTTTTGTAAAGAGTCACACTATGAAGTTATGTGAAAGAGTAGTGGAAGCCAGGCTGAGGGAAGAGGTGGTCATCTGTGAGCAACAGTAAGGTTTCATGCGAAGGAAGAGAAGTACAGATGCCATCTTTGCTTTGAGGATGTTGATGGAGAAGTATAGAGAAGGCCAGAAGGAGTTGCATTGTGTGTTTG
>JAOTRA010000036.1:10516137-10531952 GCA_026260255.1 Pseudolaguvia tuberculata | reverse complement strand
CCTCTGCACATGTCCAAACCATCTCAACCTAGCCTCCCTCACCTTGTCTCCAAAACATCCTACATGCGCCGCCCCTCTAATAAACTCATTTATAATCCTGTCCATCCTCGTCACCCCCAATGAAAATCTCAAAATCTTCAACTCTGAAACTTCTTATGTTCATCTAAAAAGTATAAATATAGAAAGATCAGTGGTATTTGTTTCAGTACCCCATTTGCAATCACTGACATTACTCACCTTTTCCCAATCCGTAGAACCAATGTTCTAGATTTGGCTGGAGTGACCCAGATCAGGAGTTTTAGGCATGTGACAGCTGTAAGGCACCAAACATGTCATCAATGGTTACCAGGCAGTTGCTCTGATGGAGCTAAGGGCTGTGATTGCACCTGGGCCGAATCGATATCTGTCATGAGAAAAGCTTCTTATAAAAGATTTATTCTACTCTCTCTCTCTCTCTCTCTCTCTCTCTCTCTCTCTCTCTCTCTCTCTCTCTTTCTCTGGTTGAAAGTGATGGTCAGAGAATAGAGAGATACATTTTTGTGGTGTCTTGTTTTCCAATCCTCGTGAGCTCAGTAATCACTGCTGTGTAGACTTGGTCTACTCTATTCGATGTGGAATAAAAGATCTGAGAATTTAATCATCTGACCTTTCGTGTGGCTTGGAATGTAATAAGCAAGGGCAACTGGTGTAACTAGGCTAGTGGGGCTTCAAGCATGAAATGGTTTTAATCATCGGTGCAAAATGTGAATTTTAACACAGTATTTTTAAAATTAATGGAAAATATATTCTTTTTCCTCAATCTGTCATTTAATCCAAAAATTCATGTATGTACGCGCGGTGGCATAGTGGATAGCACGGTTGCCTTCGGTCCCGGGTTTGATTCCCGGGTCGGGGATCTTTCTGTGCGGAGTTTGCATGTTCTCCCTGTACTTGCCTGGGTTTCCTCCCACAGTCCAAAAATATGTACATTTGGTTGATTGGTGGTTGTAAATTGTCCATAGGAGTGAATGTGTGTGTGATGGTTGTTTGTCTATGTGTTGCCCTGTGATGGACTGGCAACCTGTCCAGGGTGTACCCCTTCCCTTTTGCTTTATGTGCGCTGGGATAGGTGCCAGCAGACCACCATGATCCAGAATTAGAGAATAAGCGGGTATATTTTGGCAGAAATATAAATTTTGTGGCTTTTGGAGTGACGAGAAATAAATACTAATTCTGTGTTTTGTAGGGAAGTGGTTTTAAAAATAGTAAAAAAATAAAAAACCATCATGGTAAATGTACAGAATTTGAAGCTCCTGTATTTAGGGGAATTCTCTCTGTTATCCACAGCCTGATATAAAGTGTTTATCCGCTAATTGTGTCACAGAGCTGAGCTATTAGCTGCACACTGATGTGGATTGAGATTTGACTGCGGAGATGATGGAGACCTTGATTTGGTGTGGCTCACTGTCAGTGTGAAGGACAAGTAGCTGTTGATGGATGAATAACAATATGAAACGAGTAAATCTCAAGCAAAGGGGCCAAGTAGAAGGTTTTATTCTGTCCTATTCATGTCCTATTTAGAAAGCTCAAATGATTGATCAATCTGGTATTTTGTTTTGCTCTACTTTATTCTATGTTTGTCCCACAATATATAGACGAAGTATTTCTTTTTGAACATTTTTTATTGTGATTTTAGGAACTTATTAACAATCTGATCTGGGGTTTTGGGGGGATTTCATTCATTAGGGTTGATTTTAGGACACACAAATTCCTATTACATGGGCTTAAAGTCTTTATGTAATGTCAAGTTGGACCACCATGTGGAGAGAATACATGTAATATATCCGGTGGTACCTTGACCTACAAATTTGTTCCGTGGTCTGAGCTCGTAGCTCAATGTACTTTTCCAATGAAAATACTTAAACAAAAAGGTCCCAGGTTCGATTTCAGGGTCGGGTATCTTTCTTTACAGAGTTTGCATGTTCTCCCAGCGATTGCCTGGGTTTCCCCCGGGTATTCCGGTTTCTTCCCACTATCCAAAAACATACAGATTAGGTGGATTGGTCTAAATTGTCCATAAAATCCCAGCCATTAGGGTGGTTTAAGAAAAGCCTTAGTGCTGGTCCTAAGCCCGGATAAATGGGAGGGTTGTGTTAGGATGGCATCCAGCGTAAAACCCTGCCAAGGAGAATGTGCAGATCACAAGAGTAGTTGAAGGTGAAAAACATTTCTAAAGAACAAATATTGTATAAAAACATAATAGAAAGAGTATGGAAAGATTTAATAAGGTTTTATACCGTGGAGATGAGACAATCTGATCTAATGAAGATGCTGGTGGAGTTTGAGGGTAGAAGAGATTGACTGAGGAAGATAGACTCATTTTTCTATCATTACTGTATAATATGTATCCCTAAACTTAAGGAAAGGGAAAGGGGATTGAATTTTTGTCACGTACATGATTATACAGAGTACAACATATAATGAAATGTTTTGTTAGGATATCCCATCTTAGTAATTGTAATGGTGTGGGATTGGCCGGATCCATGAATGCAGACCACAGTTCTTAAAAATCCAATAGATTTAACAATGGAGGCAAACGAGGCACAACAGACAAATCCAAATCGTAGGCAAAATCAAAAAACGTTATACAAAGTCAAAACCAGATAATCCAAAACTAGAGAAATCACAAAAACGCTCGGTAAGTTTACGAAAAACAATACTTCACGTAGACTAGACTGTGGGCCAACATACCTGGGGCTTAGTTTTTTGCACAGTAACTTAAGTCTCAGATTTCTTGTAGATAACCACACCAACCGCTCAGGCTAATAGGTGCAATGCCGGCGCCGTCACCTGTCAGCGTGTAGTCATTGACGCTGAATTGCCCTCTCAACATGCACGTGGGTGCCCTCCCAGACCCTTGCGCTTTGTTGGTACCAATCCTCCATGGCAGGCACAGCAGCAGGTTCCCCCAACCAAGGGAATAATGTTGGCTGGCACCTTAGAACACACTGAAATGGGGTTGTTGAGGGACGTATATGTCCTTAACGTGTTAGGCGTAACATAAAATAAAAAATTTTCTCGAGTGCCTGAAGTCAATGTCTAATGATAAAAGCTCAGTCTTTTTGGTTATCGCTGTTCCAATGGAATGTCCATCAATAGTGGTGACGTGTATAGTGGGTACACGCGGTACTGTAGTTTTATGTACAAGTCGAGTTTATGTACCAGTTCTTTGTCTGTAATATTTATTATTAAGTCCACTAGGGCAGAGAAAAGACGTAACACACCAAAAATCATAACCTCGCTGTCACTGAGAAACAGAGGAAAACGTAATCAGAAAAGAAAGAAAAAGAAACGTAATCGGCAGCCGACTGCGTTCCCTGCTTTAAACGCAACAGTCTGGAGGGTATGCTCTAACCCCCTGCTGGATGTTGAAAAACCTCCTTAAGTTGTTTGAGGAAATATTCACTCAACGAATGAAAGTTCAGGTCTATTTTCCAAACCGCTCTGACTACAGACAGGCACATTTTTTGCTCTTGGTAGGGAATCCTTGGGGTTGATTCTCAAACAAAATGTGACAGTTCTGTGTAAATCCTCTACATTTCTTGAAGTCTCCATCAAACTTATCGGGAAGGGCCGTAGGGGTGAAGACGTGACGTGGGTTTGGCCCGGTGGTGGTAGTGTTCACCTGCTCCTGAAGATTAGGTATGGAGGACTGCGCATGGAGGTTTAATGCAGCGAGTAAATCCTCCAAAGAATTGATTACTGCTGGACCCGTGGGTGGCAAAGTATTCTGTAATGGTGTGGGAATGGCCAGATCCATGAATGCAGACCACAGTTCTTAAAAATCCAATGGATTTAATAATGGAGGTAAAAGAGGCGCAACAGACAAATCCAAATGGTAGGCAAAATTGAAAAACGTTATACAAAGTCCAAAGTCAAAACCAGATAATCCAAAACTAGAGAAATTACAAAAACGCTCGGTAAGTTTACGAAAAACAATACTTTGTGTAGACTAGACTGTGGCATGGCCTTATATAGGGTGACCACGCCCAAATACCTAACACCGTAAATGCTAAAACTCAGGTGATAGCTCCCTCCTGCGGCGATCATCAGGAACTGCCATCCTTACAGTAAGTTGGGGGTCAGAGCAGAGGGCCAGCTATTGTACAGCGCCCCTGGAGCAGGACGTGTTAAAGGTCTTGCTCAAGAACCCAACTTAACTGCTACTTCACAATTGTTTTGTATGAATAAATCCTCCTTTATAACATTCTTTAATGAGTCTCTCATTCATTCATTCATTTAAAAAAAAAAAAAAGCTTAATCTCTAATTCAGGGTCACATTGATCAGCTGGAGCCAATCCCAGTACACGTAGAACAGAAGACAGGACTACACATATACTGTGGGAGGAAACCAACATACCCAAGGAAGCATCAGGAGAACATTCAAACGCAGCACAGAATCAAACCCAAGACCTTCTTCCCTTGAGGAAATGTTGCTAACGACAAAGCCACCCATTTGTTTAAATAAAAGAAAGGCACTGATCCACATATGGCTGACAGATAAGCACATTATATTTGCAGTACCATTAAAAGTCAATACTATATGAAATAACAAATACTACATATAAATATATATAATACTATATGTAAAAACAGTTCAAGTTTTCTTGAAGCAATATGGTGCCATATGGTGGCACAGTGTGTAGTGTTGTTGCCTCACAGCTCTAATAACTGATAGTGAGCATAGTGAGCAACACTTACTGTCTGTGTGGAGTTGATCATGTTCTTCACATTTGCCTATTGTTCTTTGGACATGACCCGAAAAGCAGCTAAAGGCTCCTGATGTAATGTACTCATTCCTTCATTAATTCATCTTCTTACACGCTTATTCCTTAACTCAGGGTCACAGGGGTCTTTCGCAGCATATAGAGGGCGAGAGGCAGGGCTGCACACTGGATTAGCCACCAGTCCATCTCAGGGCAACACATAAACAACCATTCACACACACACACATTCACTCCTATAGACAATTTATGAACCAATCAACCTAATCTGCATGTTTTTGGACTGTGGGAGGAGTACCCAGAGGAAACCCACGCAAGCACGGGGAGGACATGCAAACTCTGCACAGAAAGATCCCAGGTCCAGGAATCGAACCCAGGACCTTCTTGTTGTGAGGCAATTGTGCTATCCACAAGGCCACCGCGCTGCCCTTTCCCATTTACGTATTAGGATAAAATATATAATGACAATAAATTAAATAACATGAAATAAGCTAATTCTCTAACAACTCTAAATCTGTTTATAGGATGGGTGGTGCGGTGGCGTAGTGGTTAGCATGGTCGTCTGGCAACAAAAAGGTTTTCAGACAAAGGGTTTTTCTGTGTGAAGTTTGCATGTTCTCTCCATGTTTGTGTAGATTTTCTCTTGTTACTTTGGTTTCCTCCCACAGTCCAAAAACATGTATATTAGGTTGATTGGTGGTTCTAAATTGTGAGTGTGGGTGGTTGTCTATTTGTGGCCATGTCATGGACTAACGACCTATCCATGCTGTTCCTCTGCATTTTGCACTATGTGTGCTGGGATGGGCTTCAACTGATCCCTCTGAAACCCGAATTAGGTAATAAGAAGGTTTGAAAATGACCAATGAAAGTATAATATAAATATTATTCTGAAACATAACCGTTACTTGTCTGACTACTACTTCATTTAAAAAAATATTTAAATAGTTCAAAATAGTTGAAAAGAACCTTGAGAAATGTTATGTTGGAACAAGATCTGAGCGGGATTTGGTCTACCAGTGAGCGAAACACACACCCACATGGTAGAATATTGAGCTGAGCATCATACCAATCTGCTTCACTCACTTGCTCTGGTGCAGAACAAACAGTAGATGTACTTAAGTGGGCAGCAGGTGTGTGTTAGAAAAGGTGGTGTTGTTTATATTCAGACCATTAATGAAACACAGATGAGTGATGCAGAAAGAGAGCAAGTTCCTCTGACAAACCCTAACACACACAGAGTACAGATATAGTTCTTTGACATGTTCAGGAAGAGGCAGCACGTTGTGGTTAGCAGGGTTGTCTCACAACAAGAAGGTCCGGAATTCGATTACCGGCCCGAGGGTCTTTTATGTTTGCATATTCTGTCCGTGCTTGCTCCAGGTATTTTAAAAATAAAACATGCATTAAGCCGATTGGTGATTCTAAATTGCTCATAGGAGTGAATGTGTATGTGAGTAGTTGTTTGCCTATGTGTGGCCCTGGAATGGACTGGCCACCTAACCAGGGTGTATCTCTGCCTCTCACCCTATGTAAGCAAGGATAAACTCCTGCAGACCCCCGTGACCTTGAATTAGGGAATAAGCGGATAAGAAGATGAATAAATGAATGAATGTTCAGAAAGACGCATCCATTTGTCTATTTTCTTTGATCTGTACTAAGGATCTAATTCCATCAGTGTTTTGAACTGTTTGTGTTCTCTGGTCTACATATTTTTAATAGACTGATCAATCAAGAGTCTATCTAGACCAATGTATTTACTGCTTCCTGTTATACACTTACATTGAAGCCAACATAAGAACAGGAAAGCTAAAGCTAAGCTAATAATCTGTGAGACAAGATCCACAAATGCAAATTGGACCTTAGGGTGGTTGAGTTGGGGTGATTCTGAGAGCCTACCCACGTTCAATACAACACAATTTGTGTTGGGTCCCCAAACCAACAGGTCCCCAACACAAATTGTGTTGTATTGATTGTATTAGTAGTAATAGTGTAAAATGTCTGTCTGGACCAACTTTATATTTATTCAAAGGGTCCAAAATTGCTAACAGTGTTCCTGCTCGCCGCTAAGGAATAGAGCTCCAGCCAAACTCCTAACATGAAGCAAAATAGAGATCGTGAGCTGAAGGTTTGGATGTAAAGTTAGTAGAAAGTCAAAGAGGAAGAAGATAAAAGGAATATACGCGAATGAGTTGGAGTAAGAGTGGGAGTATTGAGCTTTAGAGGAATTTTGATGTTCTTCAAATATTTTTTTTTTTCTTTTTTGATATTTAACTGAAACCAAGCTTAAAAAATTGGGAGCAAAAGTTTGGTTACATCAGTTTGAGTTTAGACCAGTTGTTTTACACTCAACTGCCTCTGGTCAAGATTCTCTTACTGGTAGATTTGTGGACAGATGCTTTAATGACTATAAATTATTAAATACATTATTATTGTAGATTAATACTTGTTTTTCAACCAGAATTCTAAAGAAATAATTGTTTCTTATGGGGCTGGATAATTAAAGCCTATTCAATTCCTGCAGAGCTTCTGATTTGAGCTTTGAGACTCACTATACTGTAGCTTCCATGCAGACAAGAAAAAGAATGTTTATAATTTGAACTCAGT
Organism: Pseudolaguvia tuberculata; assembly: GCA_026260255.1. Lineage (NCBI taxonomy): Eukaryota > Metazoa > Chordata > Actinopteri > Siluriformes > Sisoridae > Pseudolaguvia > Pseudolaguvia tuberculata. The sequence goes on along the minus strand of JAOTRA010000036.1, from coordinate 10,524,585 downwards.
CAATGCAACTCTGTCATTTAATATTTTATTTTTATGCATATAGGAAGAAAAATGTAGGGAAAGTTAAACACAATATATTACCAAAAGTTTGTGGTCAGTTGAGCATCACAAACTTATTCCAGATTTATTTCCATTTTTCTATTGGAGGACGTTTCTCTTCAAGATTCTCTTTCCAGTCCAATGTGAACCTTGAATGTAAGATATCTCTTTATTCAGTGGTGGTAAGATCGGGACTTTGTGTGGAACACTGGTGCTTTTTTCACTCTAATAATAACCCAGTATGTGATAATGGAGGTCAGGGGTTTTGTGCTCAGCTTCATTGTCATGGTGGAACAGTGTTGGAGTCTCTTAGGTCCGGTGCACGAATATTGTAATGCTACAACCTACAAAAACATTGTAGACCAACTGTGGGCTTCCAGATTTGAACAGTTTTGGCAACCATATATGGATCTGATGGTCAAGTGACCACAAACGTTTAGCGTTATAGTGTAATATAACAGTTCTAATGTGAAGGTTCTTAAGAGTTTAAGATGTTTTTGGTGTTCATTCAGATTTACTTAAAATTATTTCAGGCAGGAGACTTTGGTGGCATTGGATTCCACATGGTCGGGGCGGTAGCAGAGTGTTTAGCATGGCCTCACAACAAGAAGGTTTCGGGTTCATATAGCATGATCTCCCCACGCTTGTGTGGGTTTCCTCTGGGCATTCCGGTTTCCTCCCACAGTCCAAAAACAGATTAGGTCGTTTGGTTATTTTAAATTGCCCATAGGAGTGAATGTGTGTGTGAATGGTTGTTTGTCTATGTGTGGCCCTGCAATGGACTGGCGACCCGTCCAGAATGTCCCTCTGCCTCTCATTCTATGTGAGCTGGAATAGGCACCAGCAGACCCCCGTGACCCCGAATAAGCAGGTAAGAAGTTGAATGAATGAATGAATGAATGAATGAATGAATGAATGAATGAATGAAATCCACATAATATCTTTAAGGGATCTCCTACTAATGACCAACACAATGAATCAATAAAATGAATACATTGGGTCACTTAACCCATTACCTCATTTTATTCCTCCAGTTTTATCCTTTAGGCTTCCTATAGGATTTATAATTTATAATATCAAACTCAGCTGATGGTTCAATAAATATTTAATGTAAATGAATTAATCTCCCTAATAAGAGGTTTATGTGGAACTCTTTGTAATGGAACATATCAGTTATTAGGTTCTAAATAGTGTTTTTAATGGTTCTCTTCACTGTAAAAGAAAAATACCACCAAATAAAAATGATACTATTGTTTTTTGGCGTTTTTTGGGTTGCTATTTAAGCTAAAAAAGAATATTGCCTTTGGGCTGCTGGGGCATCATGAGCACTGATGCTAAGCATATAGCACAAGCTGAGGATAAGGAAGCTGTCTTATTTTCACACACATACATCTGCGCTTGGATACATAATTTCAAGGAAGTAAGGGAGGGGTGTAAAGATAAATACAGGAGACATGATTTGCATCTCTCTATGATGTTCTCTTTAGGGCTGACTCATTCTCTCCCTCTCTCTGTTTATCGCTCGCAGGGTAGGATTGCATACTATCCCTCCCCCTTCTCTCTCTCTCTCTCTCTCTCTCTCTCTCTCTCTCTCTCTCTCTGGTGCTGCTATTGTCTGAGCAGGCTCTCTTGTGTTGATTATAATGTACATCACATCTCCGCGCTCAGTGTTGATGGTTTGTTCCCAGCTTCAACGCCACTCAGCCTGACTGGAACTCCTGAACATTAAATCTCTCATGAGCTATAGAGGAAAGAAGGCAGTACCATCTGTCAAGGCTTTTATCCTTAATAATTATCTTTTTTTTCCCGAGCATTGGTTTCTTTTTTTTTTTTTTCTAATCTAACCTGAAAGATGATCTAAATCTTTAGTTTTAACTGGAGGAGGACGCAAGCTCTGACAAAGAGAACAGCAGCACTTTTTTTCCCCACACATGTTTTTCTCTCGGAACCAAACATTTGCTCCAGTGAACTGAGAGCAACTCATATTTTCTCTCAAGTGACATTTCGTCTCAGATCGACACTGGATCCTGGTAATGCTTTTATTGATGCCATTGGGTCATTGCCAGGTCTAAGCGAGAATCCGCAGGTCTTAGATACCTCGGGATCCTGTAAACACAATAGAAGACCAGGATTACTCCAGACAATGAAGAAAATTTGGTCCAAGAAACGCTTCCAGGTCAGTCCTGCATGCCTTTTTCTTCAAACTTCTTGCCATTTTATTTGACTCAGTAATGTTTTGGTGTCATTTTTATATAAATGACACCATTTGGCATGGTTATCATTTGCTTTGTGTAGTCTATCTTCTCTTTGCCCTAATTTTAGTCCTCTTTATGGGGAGACACTACAATAAGACTGATGAGCCCCACCCTTTATCTGTAAACAAAGTACCAACAGTAAATACCTTAATAAAAGCTACAATCAAAAAGTTTTTTATTATTTATTTGCCTTATGGACAGGGGAATATTGCATGCTGGTAGCTTTTTGAGGGTCCGCACTGTTCAATCAATCATAAACATTTTTTATTTTACTCAAAAACATGCATGCTTTGTGATGTAGAAGTTTCTAGAAGAACCTACATCACCTACAGAAATTACTTGAATCTTATTCACAATTATTTTACTAATTATACGTATGTCTTTTCTTAAATAAATAATCTATAAAGATATTCATGCGATGCCTATTTAAGGGCTACCGTAAGGTAGCATAGAGTGACATATGGCAAATCAGCATGGAGGTTTTTATAGGTCGAAGAGTAATAATGTAAAATCGCTCATAAAAGCACCTCATCATCCCTTATGGTGCCGATGGTTTAGTTTTGCTTTTGCTCTTTATCCGTTTACATAGTCATAAAATTTCAACTGTTTTGTATATGAAATAATTTTATGATAAAAAAATTACCAGTTAATAATAGTCAACTAGGCATATTTTTGTGATTTCCTAGTTGTAAATTTGTTTTGTGCTGCATCAAGACATTATCCTAAAAGAAGAAGGCACACTTCTCTATGTTCTATAGTGTTAGATCAATACTACAAAGACATTAATACAAAAAGAGAGACAGATAAACAAACATTTTCAGTCTAAGCTGAAAGGTGGGATATTTTCAGACTTTTCCAGAACATGTTACCTCGAGTGAGATGTGCAAGCGTGAAGCGCACCCTATTACCTTGGTTCTCAGGGCTAATGGGAAAGTGGGTGTGAAGGAAAGAGCAGCGCAGAGGAGGGCATAGAGGATGGGTGAAAAGGAGAGATAATTGGATCTTTAGTCTGCAGACGGTGGTTGACAGCTGGAGAAAGGAGGAGATAAAGAAAGAGTGATACCACCGTTGTTTTACAGCTTTTAAAACAGCATTTGCACTTTATATATTATAATAATGTTAATAATGACAGGAACCAGTGTTAAATCCAGTCATCCAGCAAATTCATTTAATGCCTAAATGAGGTTACGGTTATAGAAACACTAACTATATTGTAAATGATTACTGAGTTATTATCCTCAGCAAATGCTAGGACTGTGCAAAAATATAAATATCAAATAATCTAGCTATGTATAGCTGTAGATAGCTGTAAATATTATTATTATTATTATTATTGTTAATATTTCATAAATATTAGAACCTCTAATCTGGCAGCGTAGTGGTTAGCATGGTCGTCTCACAATAAGAAGGTCCCGGGATCATTTCCTGGGCCGGGGGATCTTTCTGTGCAGAGTTTGCATGTTCTCCCTGAGATAGTATTAGTTTTCTCCAGGTACTCCTGTTTCCTCCCAAAGACCAAAAACATTAGGTTGATTGGTGATACTAAATTGCCCATAGTGTGTATGAATGGTAATTGAACCCGGGACCTTCTTGTTGTGAGGCAACCGTGCTTTCCACTACACCACCGTACCGCCCACCTCCAATCATTGTAGGTCAAAAATAAATACTGCAATAAGCTATACTACCAGACTTACCAAAAATGGACACATTTGGCTTGGACCCAGGAAGAGATGTCTATAAAGGACAACCGTGTGTGATAACGGTAGGGAGAGGGTGTGATACAGTATGAGTGAGAGTCTGGCCTCCATTGGTAACTTCAGCTGCTGAATTGAGCTCAACCACTATGAACAAGCACCCTGGGTGACTGCGGGGGACGTGCACTTCAAAGTGTGAAGTGACTCATTTACCACATGGCAGCTGTGTCTAAGAAAAGTTGGTTGGACAGAACAAAATGGCTTAGAGTGCTTACGAAGCTGAATTTAAACACCTAGACATCACACACCCGCAACCTAAAGCTATTTATGCACTTTGACTAATACTAACCCTAACCCTATTACCAGAAAGTTCTATTCCCAGCACCACCAAGCAACCCCTGTAGGTCCTGGAACAAATCCCTTAACCCCAGTCGCTCTGGATAAGACTGACAAATGCTCTTTTAAGTGCTTCTTGAATTTCCACTCTTATAAAGAGGCTGAACATGAAAGATAATTTAAAAAAATTACCTTCTAGCAGATCACAAGAAATCCCACTGACAAATGCTGTTATTGTAATTGTCATGATTTTTTAATTTATATTTCTCCAGCTTTGCCAAAATTACTTTTAAGAAATGTCTGGTATAAACATCTATAATTTAGGATTATGAAAAAAATGACAAATACACGTATAGTATTTTATTTTACTAATACAAAATCTACCCTAAGCAAAAACTAACTACTTTTAAATAAATAGTTTAGTTCATTTTAAGTTTCCCAGTTTAAATGATTAATATAATTTATAATAACATGTATATGCACATACATTACTATACTAGGCTCATTCTTTTTAACATTAGCAAGCTAACTATCTAGCGAGATTTCAACTTAGAACTTCAGAAAAGTGTTAGTTTGTTCAGTTTTAAGTAAAACATTTTTGCAGGCTCAGACAAACGATGGTGTACAACCAGTGTACAGACTACTACTTTCATTCATTCATTCATTCATTCATTCATACATTGTCTTCTTACCCGCTTATTCCCTAATTTGGGGTCACAGGGGTCTGCTGGTGCCTATCTCAGCGCACATAGGGCAAGAGGAGGCGGGTACACCCTGGACGGGTCGTCAGTCCATCGCAGGGCCACACATAGACAAACACACACACACACACATACACACACACACACACACACACACACACACACACACACATTCACTCCTAGGGACAATTTAGAATCACCAATCGACCCAATATGCACGTTTTTGGACTGTGGGAGGAAACCAGAGCACCCAGAGGAAACCCATGGGGAGAACATGCAAACTCCGCACAGAAAAATCTAGAGAGATTTACTAATTAAAAAGTTATTTGGATTATTTTCTTTGTTTGTATATACTTCTTTGGTCGGCCACCTAGCCAGAGCTATTCAGATTTTCTGGGTTCTATGTACCGTCCTTTTTTACATTCTTCCAGTCCGTTCTAATACACAGTGACTAAAATTCAATCCTTTATCGTGGACACAACCTGCTTACTCATATCTGACCCAGAAAGGCAAGCGTGGCTGTGTATTTCGTGCCACAGATGGCAGGCTGGAGATCCTCACTGTTCAGCCAGTTTACAGCTCACTGAGCCTGTCTGTCTTTGGCTGTGTTTACTACAAGAGTGTTATCTTGGAAAATGTATCAGGAGCTTGTCAATCTCGGTTAGAGAAAGATTCCAGAACGTCTTGAGACAAGCATGAATCAGAGAAACAATCTAGACGTCATACAACCCCTCAGTTTCACACTGTTTCCATGATATTATTATGACATTTTCCAGCTCATCTATAAGCAAACTTTCATCATTTATTTGAGTTATATAACAGCGTCTGGTTTTTCCTACTTATGGTCCAATAATAATATGTAAGAATTAGCTTTCTAGCTTAATATTTTAGATTCTCTATACCCATCTATTCCCTAATTCGGGGGTCACAGGGTCTGATTGAGCCTATTCCAGCTCTGTGAAGGGTGAAAAAAAGGAGGGGTACGCACTGGACAGGTCGCCAGTCCATCGCAGGGCCACACACACACACTCACAGTCACTCCTATGGGCAATTTAGAATCACAGATCAATCTAACATACAGGTTTTTGGACAGTCGAACGAAAAGCCAGTAAATCCGGTTGAGAATATACAAACCCGAATCAGAATGACGTTTGTACATGAATCGATCCCGGAGCCTACGTGCTGTAAGGCAACAGTAATGACTACTAAGCCACTGTTATGCTTAATTCAGATTATGAAATTTTTGGTCCTAAAATCTTTCGAATTTTAAAGACGACGATGGCAGTGCAAGTTTACACATATCAGATCCAAGAGATAAAAAGATTTAAAAAAAATACAAAATAAAAAAAAGTCATTTTCCTTTGTGCATATTTTTGTATTTTTGTATCTGAGTCACCATCAATAACCAGTTGCACACTATGTGGCATGTCATTATTTTTTCACAGATTGGACTAATTGAGGCCAGAAAAATGCCGTCCGTGTATTATGCTTGCTCGTTGCTCTTTTAAGTGCTTCTTGAATTTCCACTCTTATAAAGAGGCTGAACATGAATGATAATAAAAAATTACCTTCTAGCAGATCACTAGAAATCCCACTTAGTATATTTATTATTTAGAGGTATTTAAAGGGCTGTAAAGTCTATCAAAATAAATTAGAAGGGGCCAAAATCGACCCAATAAGTCACATGCCAGATTGTATAAAAGACACAATATTCACATATCTAATGTCATGACTCTTTAAGGAAAACTATCATGATGCACCTTGTGTGTCAAACAAATTCTTATTTCTTTAGATTTAATGAATCCTGATTCTAATCCTATTCTCTTGTCCTTCTGCTCCTAATGCCCTCTACCACTGCCGCCCCATCCGTAAATCTCTGAGACAGATACCATCCATAACTAATGCTATTCGTTAACCTTATTCTCAGGAGAAGGGCAGAAATCTTGGATGCCACAGGCATTGCCAATGCAACTCTTTCCCAAAGCTAATGAATTGGGAGTGACAGAAGGCATGCCTATCCCAGCTTTCGTACCCTCTGCATCAGCCATAACCTCTGTATTACATTATTTACTGCCTGAAATTGTTTTCGTGCAGAAGATTTGTAGAGGCAGGGTATACAAAGCAATGAAATAAAGGAAGAATGATATGCCACAAATCGCATATCTGATGTAGCTAAACAAGATAAAAAGGACAATCGACCGTTTAAACAATTCAGGACCTGTCAGTGCAGTTAATACACCATTTTATCAGACACAAAAAAGAACAGCTATGGGTACCATTCTTTTCCCATGGTACCATAGAATGTCCTTTTGGTGTACTTATACTCATACATTTATGTATTGTTCAACATTAAACTACAATCTAATCATTCATTCATTCATTCATCCATTCTTCGTACCCGCTTATTCCCTATTAGGGATCACAAGGGACTGCTGGTGCCTATCATAGCGCACATAGGGCGAGAGGCGCGGGTACACCCTGGTCAGGTCGCCAGTCTAACCATTCACACACACACATTAAGTCATATGGGCAATTTAGAATCACCAATCAATCTAATCTTCATGTTTTTGGAATGTGGGGAAAAAACTGAGTACCCAGAGGAAACCCACACAAGCGCGGGAAGAACATACAAACTTTGCACAGGAAGAGACCTGGTCCGGGAATTGAACCCAGGACCTTCTTGTTGTGAGGTGACCATGCTAACCACTACGTCACTGCGCTGCGAAAAGCAAAATAATTTTTTCAAACCTATATTAGTCGTATAAGACAGAACACCATCCACAATGTCAACTTAAAGCTGTATTTATTTGTACAGGGGCTGCAGGGGTACTCTGTTGCTAGGCAACAAGAACAGGTTGTAGTTCCTTTCATAAAGATTACCCTTCATCTTTTCCAATGCACTTAAATTGTAGAAATTAAGGATGTTTAAATCTATCTGATGCATGGATATTTTAAGGAACATGGAATGTGTATATGGTCCAAACATCAACCCAATTTTTGAGCCTTTTAGTCACCAATTGCCCCATTTTCACATTTTAAATCTGAGCTATTAGGACAATGACAGACCCACAACAAAGATAAAGCCATTTGTCACATTTCATAGGGTATGCATCCCTAAAAATGAACTTTGACATATTTTGGTGTGTTATTAACAAATTGAGTGTTAAATGAATCAGTCACTGTTATATGTCAGGAAATTACACAAAAATGCTTATAATAATGTAGCTGGTTAGACACATCTACATACATTAAGATTTGAAAAAAAAATTAGTGTTGATTAGGGTTGGTTAGGCTAAAAGGGTAAAAAGGCAGAATTGATACAGGGATAAATAATTAGTAATACAGGGATAAATAATTAGTAATACAGGGATAAATAATTGGTAATACAGGGATAAATAATTAGTAATACAGGGATAAATAATT
>JAOTRA010000036.1:10469411-10492641 GCA_026260255.1 Pseudolaguvia tuberculata | reverse complement strand
TTTATCTAAAGAGGACTAACACTGAAATGCCTGATTAAATAAATGGGTCTTTAATCTAGACTTAAATATTGAGACTGCGTCTGATTCTCGGACATAAACTCGTAGACTGTTCCATAATTTTTTGGCATTATATGAAAAAACTCCCATTTAGACCATTTAGTGCTTTATACGTTAAAAGTAGTATTTTTTATACGGAATCTCACCGGGAGCCAATGAAGTGTGGATAGAACAGGGGTGATGTGTTCGAATCTCTTGTCCTAGTAAGGACTCTTGCTGCTGCGTTCAGAACTAACTGAAGTTTATTAAGAAGCTTTGCTGGACATCATGAAAGCAGAGCATTACAATAATCCAGCCTGGACGTGATGAAGGCATGGACTAGTTTTTCTGCATCATTTAATGTCAGAATATTCCTAATTTTAGCGATATTCCTAAAATGAAAGAATGCTATTTTAGTAATATTATCTATTCTTGGGTTGGGTGTAATGGCGAGTTTGCATGTGTAATGCCCATGACCCACAATTAGGTAATATTCGATGAATTAATTAACGATATATATAATACAAAGAGATTATAGAATACTAGAGCTTCCAACTGCACTTATGTGGATGTGATGATCGGGTGTTGATAAATACTCTTTATATAAGTTATCTTATTATGTTTGTACCTTTTGTATCTTTCTTTGTAGGCCCATATCTCAAGGAGTCTCCAGTTATTATTGACAAGCCCGACATTGTATTCGTGGTGGAGAACCAATCAGTCAGCATTACGGTTTCTCTTAACCACGTCAATGCAGTTGTCACCTGGAAGATGTGAGTTATCCCAATTATACAAACATGCCTCAGGAATTTAAATCTGCTTTAAAAATATTTGCATGATAAGAGAGTCCTGGTCTATATCAAAGGAAAAATAAAGTGCGTCCCTGCGCTTGCGTTTTTTTCTCTTGTTCCGGTTTCCTCCCACAGTCCAAAAACATGCACATTAGGTCGATTGGTTATTCTAAATTGTCCATAGGAGTGAATGTGTGTGTGAGTGAGTGAGCGCCTATGTGTTGTCCAGGGTGTACCCCCTCCTCTTGCCATTTGTGCGCTGGAATAGGTACCAGCAGACCCCCATGACCCTGAATTAGGGATTGAGCGGGTAAGAAGAATGAATGAATAACAGGTGGAGGTGCAACAGAGCAATAAAATGCGCTTTACAATGGCCTGACAAGTAAAAAAAAAAAAATTTAAGTGAAGATAAAATAAAATAAAAAATTAAATAAATAAGGTATAATTTTTATTTTACTATTATTATTTGTAATAAGAGGATGTTATTTCTTGTGCTGACGGTAGTATTAGGTGTGCTATTCCAGTGTCAAGTGTCAGTTTGTGCAAATGTGCAAAAGTGGTGCTCTGTTTTTCCTGCTTTAGCTTTACATTACTGTCACCGAGGACAAGTTATGGTGTGAGAAAATCATTTTGTTATTGATATTAAATACAGAAATATAAATGGATTGATATATACACTGGTCAATTGAGCATCATTTTGGTTGCCCGTATTTTTTCTGGATTCAAGATTTCCCCGTTCATTTAATTAGATCCAAATTAGCTCATGTACCTTTGTATGCTTCTAATTTTCTAGCAGCACTATAGGAAAGACAAAAAAAAAATAAAGGTCATGGGTTTTGTGCTCAGTGTCATTGTCATGCAGTGTTGACGTCTCATAGTTCCAGTGAAGGAATAATGTGATGCTACAACATACAAAAACATTCTAGATAACTGTGAGGTTCCATATTTGTAGCCGCAGTTTGGGGAAGAACCACATATGGATCAGATGGTCAGGTGACGACAAACGTTGGTATCTTTAGAAGTAACAGTATTCAAAACTATATTTTTTACCAGGAGAGGCACAACCTTGTCGAACAGAGCTGGTCTCTTTGAGATGAGCATGCCTGATGATGACCAACACACACTAAAGCTTTGTAAGGTGAAAAGCAGTGACGTGGGAATGCTTAGCTTCACTGCTAGTAATCCATATGGGACTGATTCCTGTCTTCTCACCCTAGAGATGGCAGGTGAGCATAATATCTACACATCGGTTCTATTTTAGCCATTTTGTTATGTTTTAATAATGGAAGCAAATGCTTTGACATTTTAGCGTTATTGTTAAGACTGTTTGTGTTTCTTTTCTCGCAGTGGCCCCATCTTTTGAGTCCATCATGGAGGATCTGGATGTAAGTGTTGGTGAGACACCTCGTTTTGCTGTGGTGGTGGAAGGAAAGCCCATTCCTGACATCTTCTGGTACAAGGTATGTTAAGCAATTTTTTTTTTCTCTTCCACAAATAGAAATGCCATTCTAAAGATGGAGAACATTGATTAATATCAGAATGTTGGTAAAAGACTCTGCCATGTGTTTATAAATGGTTAGGGTGCCGAGTCTCACCACCGCCAAGGAAAACCTGGGCTCAAGTCCACCTTGGGCTTGGGTCTTTGATCCAGACCTTTAACCCTTCCTGCTCCAGGGGTGCTGTACAATAACTGACCCTGCACTCTGACCCACAACTTACTAAGATGGGATATGCGAAGGAATCATTTGACTATATGTTGTACTCTGTATAATCATGTATGTAATAAAATAAATTGGCTTTCTTTCTTTTCAACTGTAATGACAGACAGTAGTTCGGAAGCATTTTGAAAAACAATGTTGCTAAAACATTGACCTTTTTTTGCACACTATGTTTAATTCAAGAAGATCATTGAGCATCCTCTTTCTTCATCGATATTGAACCTTTCCCTTTCCTTTGTGGATAAGAGACTTTGTAAAAATGTACTAAATTGTTTTTCAGCAGCATATAAAACACATTTGCCCTCAAACTTCTAATTTTTTCCCTAAAGACTCTTTTCTGTAGACTGCATTTCTTGCCTTTTTACTTTACTGACTGATCCTCCTACGTTCAACTCGCTTCCCATAGAGAATCCCCACGCTCTCTTTAGCATGCTAATTTAAGCTATTAAAATACCGTTGATATTTCAACTCGCACCTCAGGGCGTATTATGTGACTCACTGTGCACAAGTAAAGCCAAAGAAAATCTGAGGAGTTTTGGAAGAGGGTTGAAATTTGAGAACACTCGACATTTTATTTAGAGGTTAAAGATCGATTAGAAACAAAGCTTTACTGCACATTATATTGTGAGCTAATCAAAACTTTAACTGAGGTGTTTCTTGTTATTTTTTAGAATGACATACTTCTATCCGAGAGCAGCCATTACACCTTTGTGTATGATGATAATGAGTGCTCTCTGGTGGTGCTCAACACTCAGCCGCAAGACTCTGGGGTCTACACCTGCACCGCTAAGAACCTCGCCGGCTCGGTTTCCTGCAAGGCTGAGCTCACTGTTCATACCAGTAAGATTGGTTTTTTTCGCAAATGTATTCTCTTACCATAACAAATATGGCACCATGGCCAATAAAAACTGATTGATAATATGATAATTGATAAATGTTACAAAAACAGAGGTTTTGTGCCAAAAGGCCAAGAATCAATTTCATTATTAGATAGATAGATACATACAGGTAAATTGTAAGTCATAAAAAACATGCTGTAGTGGATAGTAGTGGGTTTAAGCGCAGGCAAAAGGGTCTTTCTCTACAGGGTTTGCATATTCTCCGCGTCTCTCTGAGTACTCTGGTTTCCTCCCACAGTCCAAAGACATCTAGATTAGGTTGATTGGTGATTCTAAATTGTCCATAGGTGTGGGTGTGTGTGCGTGTGTGCGTTGTTCATCTATGTGTGGCCTTGCATTGGACTTGGCAACCTGTATATCCCAGCACACATAGGCTGAAAGGCAGGTGTACACCCTGGACAGGTCGCCAGTCCATTACAAGGCACACACACACTCACTGCTATCTGCTATGGTAAATTTAGAATTACCAATCAAACTTATGTACATGGTTTTGGACTGTGGGAGGAAACCGGACTACCTAGAGATAACGCACACAAGCAAAGATAGAACAAGCAAACTTGGCACAGAAAGAGGGTGAGAGGCAGGGGTAGACACATAGGGCGAGAGGCAGGGGTACACACTGGACGGGTCGCAAGTCCTTCACAACACATAGACAAACAACCATTCACACATTCACTCCTATGGTCAATTTAGAATCACTAATCGATCTAATCTGCATGTTCTTGGACTGTGGGAGGAAACTCCGCACAGAAAGATCCTCGGCCCGGGAATGGAACCCGGGACCATCGTGCTGTGAGGCGACTGTGTTAACCAATACGCCACCGACACGTCCTGGTATAATATAGTTGTAGAAAATATACATTAGTAATTAATGTAGTCATTTGCTCTAGTAGAGTTACTAAAACACTTAATACACAAATCCTTGCAAATTGACTCTGGGCGGCGTGGTGGCATAGTGGTTAACACTAAACAAGAAATTCCCAGGCACTCCGGTTTCCTTCCACAGTCCAAAAACATGCAGATTAGGTGGATTGGTGATTATAAATTGTCCATAGGAGTGAATGTGTGTGAATGGTTGTTTGTCTATGTGTTGCCCTGAGATAGGGTGTACCGTCCTGGGTGTACCCCTGCCTCCCGCCCTATGTGCGCTGGGATAGGCGCCAGCAGGCCCCTGTTACTCCTAATTAGGGAAAGTGGGTAAGAAGATTTTAGTGCAGGTTCTCTAGAAAAGTTACTCTAAATTATAGTATTTTCTTCCGACGGGATTGTACTGAGATTCGATTAATGCTTTTTTAAGCTGTTATTCATATTTAGCTGTGTCTGTATTGCTGATGATCTAATGATCACATGCTTCTAACATCATTCCATTGGATTACTCTTTTTTTTTTCTTATTGATTTAATAAAATGTCAAAGATTTTTTTAATCTAAATAATAATTCTGACTAATATTATTACTTTCTAGTTTATCTACCATAAACCTTATTTGTGTGACTAGTCTAATATACTTTAAATTTATTTGTAGCTAAACAGAAAAAGGATGAGCCGATAGAGGATGAAGAGTCCATCCTGAGGAGAATGCGACGACTGACTGATTATTATGACGTGCACAAAGAAATCGGAAGGTGAGTCATCCACATGCTGTCACGCATGGCCACGCACTATTTCTGTCTAATGACAGTAGACACCAGGCCACAGGCATGGATAATCGACTCCGTCAGTTCTCACTGCTTAAACCCCTCTGTATCATCAGGGGCAGATTAACATTCAGGAAAGCATTAGCAACAAAGCTACCCGACCGCTTAGGTGCTATTTCATTCGAGATAAAGAGAAAGAAATTGTGAGATAAAGAAGAAAGTAAATGTATGTTAATGTCTGACATTGCGTTGTATTTGATATTTACTTTAATAAAGGTTCCTGAAATGTTCTCAGGAACTATGAAGTTGCAATAAACATGACTAATTCTGATAACTTTAGATATTATGGGTTTTAATAAGGTTCATCTTTAATATAAATGTGCAGTTAAAATTAGCCTATCAAATATACATTGTGGGTGGCGCTGTGACGTAGTGACTAGCACGGTCACCTCACAACAAGAAGGTCCTGGGTTTAAATCCCGGGTCGGTGATCTTTCAGTGTGGAGTTTGCATGTTCTCCCCATGCGTGGGTTTCCTCTAGGTACTCCGGGTTCCTCCCACCGTCTAAAAACATGCAGGAATGTTGACCCGTCCAGGGTGTGCCCCTGCCTCTCACGTTATGTGCACTGGGATAGGCACCAGCAGACCCCCGTGACCCAGAGTTAGGGAATAAGTGGGTAAGAAGATGAATGAATGAATGAATGAAATATACACTGTATAGTCAAAAGTTTGTGCACTCCTCGCCATCGGATTTTTGAAAGACTTTTGAATTTGATGTTGAATCATAGGATCGGTAGCTCAGTGGATAAGGGGTTGGACTGCTGATTGGCAGATTGGAGGTTCAATTCCCAGCATCACCAAGTCTTATCCTCAAATCAGTGTCAGATTCCATGTCAGAGATGCTTCAAAATATAGCGGAAAGCCTTTCTAGAAGCCTGGAGCTTATTACACAATATAAATTTGGAACAGAATTTTTTCTGCAATAGACAGGTGCCTAAAATCTTTTGGGCAGATGGTGTATTTACATGATAAGGAATCACAAAAATTTTTCAGGCTTATTACTATTAAATCAGACCAACTCATATAAAAGCAAGTAGCTGCAAAAACCTCTTGTTAAAATAAACATTGCATTGGCAGAAGGAGCATCGTGCTGTACTAGGATAAAATAATAATGACCTGCTTGGTCATATTTCTCTCAGCACCTTCAGCCCATGTATCTGTAATTATAATCCTCATGTCTGGCTGCGGGTAATGTATTGAGTCACATGTTGTAAACTATACATCCTACACAATATGAACATGCGTGGGTTTCCTCTGGGTACTCCGGTTTCCTCCTACAGTCCAAAAACATGCTGATTAGGTGGATTGGTGATTGTAAATTGTCCATAGGAGTGAATGTATGTGTGAATGGTTGTTTGTCTATGTGTTGCCCTGAGATTGACTGGCGACCCGTCCAGGGTGTACCCTTGCCTCTTGCCCTATGTGCGCTGGGATAGGCACCAGCAGACCCCTGTGACCCCGAATTATTAAATAAGCGGGTAAGATGATGAATGAATGAATGAATGAATGAATGAATGAATGAATGAATGAATGAATGCATTTTAATTAGAATCTAATAACTATTTGCATATGGGAAATTCAGTGGGATGCTAAGTTCTATGTCTTGGTTCTGTTTTAGTAAAGATCAGATATAACATTCATTGCGTTAACTAGGTTTTGAATTGCATCGTTATTATTACTTCTTTCCTCAGACTTTATCTTTAAGAACCAGTTGAGCATCTGATGAAAACTGGTAACAATTTAAGAGGAATACAAATATTAAATTCTTTGCTTGGATTCCTCCAGATAACTAAAAAAAATATGTGTTGTGTTTTTCAGAAAGTCTGTCAGCAACAAAGTGACAAAGTGAATTCTGCTTGGTGTTTAAAAGAATAAATTAAGATAAATTATTAATTGACAATTGTAATTTATTGTAATCGTAATTATAAATGCCAGGAATGTAAATAAAAATATAATAGATATTTGTGATATCAAATATCTAAAAAGTTTGTGATCCGATAAAGTCTTCAGCTTTGTCCTTTACACAAAGTGATTTCTCGCGTTTCTCTCAATCTGCTGACGATGTTCTATACTGTAGATGATGAGCTTTGCACTGGATTTTTATATTTAAAGTATTCCACTCTTTTTCCATGTTCTTCCACGGATAACTCTAATGCAACTCCTCAGACTTAACATGATTTATTGGAACTATTGAAATGTTTCTTTTTCTTTTGTATCTGTCTGTCTGTCTATCTGTTATTGGTTCATGTTATTAAAATACACAATCTTTAAAACGTCCAAACGTTTTAATTTTATATGTAGAAACGATACTTTTGCTGTTCGACAGCTTAAGTGAAAAGTGTCTTCTCTCCTTATTTCTCCTTATTTGGCTCATTGATTGTCAACGACCACTTCTCATCGCAGAACACTTGCAGGTTCAAATTGAAGGATTCTCACCTCCATTCTTCTATAGCACTCCTTTATCATCAGTAACATACAACACCACCTGCTTAAAAATTCTGAATATGGAGGGATTATTTTTCCCAATCTTGTTTGTCCCAATCTCCAACATAAGGAATAAAAAAGTAAAACCATGAAAAATAACTAAAGTTAGTAAATATATGAACAGTATTAAATCCCACAATACTCCAATAACAATACTCTAATGTAGTATGTTAAAGCTACAGTAACTGTTCCATCTGCTGCTGGATTTTTATCTCCCAGCCTTGTAAAGTGCACAAAAATTGGGCTTTTACAATATGGGATTTAAAACATATATGTTCTTTGTTTCAGAGGAGCCTTCTCATATGTCAAGCGTGTTACTCATAAGGCAGGAAAAAGAGAGTATGCAGCCAAGTTTATCTCAGCTCGAGCCAAGAGGAAAGTTTCAGCTCTACGGGAAATGAACATCTTGTCCCTCCTTGACCATGAAAGGATCATCTACTTTCATGATGCCTTCGAGAAGAAGAATGCTGTTATTATTGTTACAGAGCTGTATCCTTTTCATTCTTTCTTTATTATAGCAAAATAGATTTGATTTAACTACTTGTTTCCGTCTGTATAAAAAATATTATTTAACAGAGGTTGTAAAGAGTAATAAACTATAACATTTTAGTGAAATACAAGTAAAGTTACTGATCTGCAAATTGACTAAAGTAAAGTGCTCTTGTATAGGCTCCAGCTAAAACCCGTGACCCCGAATTAGGGTCTAAATTAGCAGGGTTAGAAGATGGATGAATGAATAAGTTTCACTATTGTATTTATAACCTTAGATTACATGCATTTATTTCACCTTAAGTACCTAAAGATGCCATGAAGAGCTGTTGGACAGATTATCAAAAAAATCCACAGTGATGGAGGCAGAGGTAGGAAACGTTTTCTTATCTTTCTCAGAGCTCACAAATAAGTGACAAACTGTAAAGGTCATGCTGACAGTGGACTGGTAGATATACTAGAAAACAGTTTCTGTATTAAGTATTATAAGTACAGGAAAATACAGCAAAAGGTTTTTGGGGCGGGAGGGGTTAATATATTAATATAATTTTTTTTTTGTTAATATCTGTACAGATTCGATCCAGCCTAAGACAAGTGTTGGAGGGAATAAACTATCTTCATCAAAATGACATTCTGCATTTGGACATTAAGGTGAGACTTTTATTATATACTATTTAGAAATTATTATTATTATTATTTTTTTACATTTTATTGATTGCTTTTGGTATCATAAAAAAGAAAAATATTTGCCTGAGCCTTGCTTTTTTTGCTAATGCAGGTAAATAACTTTTATGAGGTTTATAGCAAAACTTATTTATAGGAACAAGAGAATTACATTTCAGGCCCAAATGTCCACATCGCTGATGACTTCTCGGTCTGCTCTTTTTCTATTTTCTCTGCAACCCTTTGTTCAAATAATTTCTTCCTACAGATTATGGTGTAACTCTGAATAATTTAGATTTATATTGTAAATATAATATCTACTGTACTGAATTTAATGATCTTTGTGCAACTTTAAATAAAAGAATAATTTATTCCTTTTAATGGACTGGTACACCTGCCTTTCACACTATATGCGCTGGGAAAGGGTCCAGCAGACCCCCGTGACCCTGAATTAGAAAATAAATGGGTTAGAAGATAAACGAATGAATAATTCATTCATGTAAAACATGTTTTTCTACTACTTATTTTATTTTAATTCTTGCTGCTTGCATTTGTCTCATAGCCGGACAACATCCTCATGGCTGATCATTCCAGCGATCAAATCCGGATTTGCGATTTTGGAAACGCATTGAAGTTTACACCCAGTGACGCCCAGTATTGCAAATATGGTACCCCAGAATTCATTGCCCCTGAGATTGTTAACCAGACACCAGTCTCCAAGGCAACTGACATCTGGTAAACTAGCTGGCACTTATATCATAATGAAAATATAATGTACAAACATAAATGTCATGAATGCTCTCTAAATGATAATAACTCAGTAATTATTTATTCCCTTCCAGGCCAGTTGGTGTCCTGACATATCTTTGGTAGGTTGGATTTTTGTAAACTGTTTTCACATTTATTTACTCCATGTTCATTCATTAATCTTCTTGCCAGCTTATTCCCTAATTCGGCGTCACGGGGATCTTCTGGTGCCTATCCCAGCGCACATAAGGCAAGAGGCGGGGGTACACACTGTACGGGTCGCCAGTCCATCTCACACGCACACATTCACTCCTATGGACAATTTAGAATCACCAATCAAACTAATCTGCATGTTTTTGGACTGTGGGACAAAACCGGAGTACCCGGAGGAAACCAACGCAAGCGCGGAAAGAACATACAAACCCCGCACAGAAAGATCTTCAGCACATGAATCAAACCCGAGACCTTGTTGTGAGGCGACCATGTTATCCACTACGCGACTGTGCCGCTCCTTTACTAAATTTAAAATATGGAAATGTTAAATGTCTGTTTAAGTAAAAAAAAAACAATGTATGTCAAAAAGTCTCTTTTTTTCTTGTAGTCTAACTGGCGTATCTCCATTTGCGGGAGAAAATGACCGTACCTCCGTTCTCAACATCAGGAGTTACAATGTGGCTTTTGAAGAAAGTATGTTTGCTGATCTTTGCCAAGAAGCAAAAGGATTTGTCATTAAATTACTAGTGGCTGACAGACTGTAAGTATAAAATAAAGTTAATTCTATCTGAGCAGGCCATTATCTAATCCTTTTTAGATTACTCATTGAATATTCAACATTTAAATGTCACCTTGTGCCGTTTTTCTCATCAGGCGACCTGACACCAGTGAATGTCTGCGTCATCCATGGTTTAAGGTATGCAGGAATTAAAGGACAACATAAAATCCTTCAAAATATGTGATAAAATATGTCTAGAAAAAATGAATTGAAATAAATTCTAGCAAAAGTAAATTTTAATCAAGTAATTATTATTTAAAGCTAATGTTCTGAATATACAATGTGGGGTCTTATAATAATATACTAAAGGCATTGATTGTTTTTCCATTGTTTACTGATTTAATTTCACTTTCTTTTTTAGATGCTTAATAAAGGGAAGAGTATCAGCACTGAGACCCTCCGAAAGTTTTTGTTGAGAAGAAAATGGCAGGTCTGGAATATTTTCTTCTTGAATTCTTTCTTTGTTTTACTCATTTTTGTATTAACTAATATCACACTTTTTACAGAGATCCCTTATTAGCTACAAGTCCAAGATGGTCATGAGGTCAATACCTGAATTGCTGGATGACGCTTCAAGTCATATTTCCATAGCAGTTCCACGACATTTAAAAGAAGGCTCACCACCACCATCTTCTTCATCTGACTCTGATGAAGACATTGATGAACTGCCTTTTATACCTATGCCACTGAATATGGAGTTCTCAGGCTCCAGAATGTCACTAAATGAGATAATTGGGGATGATGAAATAATCAAGAGTAATAGCAACTTTAAAAGATCAGGACCCATGGCTCAGAAGCCTGAGCCCATGGAGTGCGAGCAGTTACTTGACTCTGGTATTGCTGATGTGCGAGGCCGAGCAAGGCAGAGGACAACCGTCGATGATGAAAAAGGATCTTCTGATGAAGAACCAGGGGAATTGTCTGGGAGAGGAGAACAACCAAAGAGGCCCCTTCGGCGAGGTTCAAGTATGGAGTCTGACAAGCCTGAAGGAGCACGTCATAGAGGTGAACTGCGTAGAGGAAGCTCAGCAGACAGTGCCCTGCTACTCCATATTAGTCCAAAGGAGGAAGCTGAGGAGAGTCCTACAGAAGGTAGAAGAATACTAAAAAAGTCAGTGTCGATGGAACTGCCAAGAAGGAGTCCAAGCCCAGGAACAGCTAAACTGAGCCAAGAGGACTATGCCCTGAAACTGGAGCTGATGAGACAAAGGCTTCTCAGAGGAGGCTCTGCTGACAACAAAATGAGTGGCCTTCGGGGTCCCCTACTGGAGACCTTGGGCATGGATGAGAAGTGTTTTAAACGAAGATCTTGTCTAGGTAACCCGCCATTAGTTCGGGCAGCATCCAGTGACTCTCCTCAAGATGACATTCCAAAGATCAAAGTGCTTCGCAAGAGTGCATCCTTCAGCCAGGGTGATGCTGAACCTATGCCCCTACACCGGAGGCTTGGGGCACCTCTAGAGATTCCTCTAGCCCAGGTTGAAGAACGGCGCCTGCAAGAAGCTGTGTCCATGTCTGTTTTAGCCGAGCCAGTAAAATCAGATTCACGCCCAGTTACCCCGAAACCCCTTACTCCTGAACCAAAGAAACATGAAATGAAGATAAATATAGAAGAGGAAGAGCAATCATCTGTCAGGGAGTTAAAGCGTGAGGAACTTCATATCAAGCAAAAAGATATTGCTACTTTAGAGAAAGGTGATGATCAGATGTCCAGTTTTGATGCAGTTCAAAAGAAAGATTTGAGCATTGTAGAGGAAAAGGTCCAAGAAGCTAAGAAAGTCCAACAAAGTAGGTCATCGCCTGTTATAGTGCCAAGAGTGTTTGTAGAAAAGATTGAAGAAGAGGACGAAAGAGAGGAACGGGAAGTATTGGAATCTGAAATAGAAAGTTACCCTTCTTTCAGTAAGACAGACAGCAAAATAATTGACAAAGAAGAAGCATACTCAGAGATCATTACACCCACTAATAGCATAGAGGTCACCCCAGTTATGGATTCTCAGAGAGTGGTCTCAACTTATATGGCTCCCAGTGCCCCTGTACTTACAGTGCTTCCCGATGGCAGGAAATCAGCATATGCAAGTATCATGCAGGCCATCATAGTTCCCTCCCTCCAACCAACCAGCCAGCCCACAACCAACCCTAAAAATATGCCATCAACCCTTTCTACAGCTGGACCTCTCTCTACAACCATCTCCCAAAATGTTTCAGAGCCAGTACTTGTGTCAACAACACCATCATCATCCAGGTCAGACACACTCCAGACCACTGAACATCCCGCAGTTTTCTCTAGAGTTGCATCAGTAGAACAACCAGCAAAGGAACCTAGCCCTCTAAAGACTCCCACGCTTGCGTCTCCAAATAGCGAGTCCTCTACCAGAGTTGAAATCCAGGATCTTGACTCTGAGAAGGTATTTGAGGCACGGTTTAAGAAACGTGAGTCTTCTCTTACTCGTGGGTTGAAACTTCTGTCAAGGCAAAAGACAGAAGAAAACCCCACTACCGCTGCTCCAGAGATTACAGAAGAGATGTATCGTCCTGGACCAGTTGGTGCTCCTTTAGAGTTTGTGCATAAAAAACTGGAGGAAAAATCCAAGTCTGTTCAAGATCTCTGTGAAGCCGAAAAAGACCCAGGTTTTATGAGAAGACTGTCTATGCGTCTGAAAAGGTCATCTTCAATTGAAAAAAATGAGGAAAAGCCCAAAGAAGACGATGTCCCAAAGCGGCGTTTATCTTGGGCTTTGGGTAGGAGAGACTCGCAAGACAAAAAAGAAGTAGAAATGATGAGACTCGATGGTGGACCAGAAACACCTCCAGAGACAGAAACCAAAAAGCCGAATGAATCCCCTGTGCTAGCCATGCGTAGAAAAATAAGCAGTACAGTGGCTGGCATATCCATGAAGATCAGGAGTCATTCTGAGGAAAGAAAAGATGAAAAAGAAAAGGCGGAAAGCAAAAAGACTCCATTGCTGTCTATACTGCGCCGTTCTACCTCAGAGGGAGGCAGTCTGAAGAGGATGGGCATCCCACAAAATCATCTAGCTTCCCAGACTGGCAATGGAGCATCCTCTGAGTCTTTGGATTCTATGTCCAGCATTCAATCAGAGTCAGCCATAAAAAGTATGTTTTATAACTATTTCTTTTCAACGTACTGTCTAATTATTGTGACATAGATTGTTAAAGACTTTTATTAACACTATTATATGGCTTCTTCTTTTAAATATACTATATTGCCAAAAGTTTTTGTCCATCTGTCCATTAGCTCAATAAATGGTTTCTTTTCGAACTGTTGATACAAATCTGGAAGCCCACAGTCTAGAATGTTTTCTCGGTTTTCCCATTACACTATTCCTTCACTGGAACTAAGAGATTCCAACACTCTTCTAGCATTACAATGTCCCTAAGCACAAAACCAATTATCACATGCTGGGTTATTATTAGAGTGAAAAAGCCCCACCAGTTCTTACCTGACATTAGTGTCTGATCTCACTAATACTGTTGGAGTTGAATGAAGAGATTCCTCACATTCAACCACAACATTGGACTGGAAGGTCTTACTAGAAGACTGGAGCTTCATCCAATAGCAAAAATGTGAATCAATTTGGAAGATGATGTTGAAAATTGCATTATTGTTTAAGCTGCTCAGGTGACCGAATACTTTTGGCAATAGAGTGTAGGTATGTAATAAAAGATATATTTTATAAAACGGAGCTAAATCATAAATACAATCAATAAAGGCAATTAAGCTTAATTTATGGAATCTGATGTACCGTTAAAGCCACCAATCGGATGCTGTTGAATTATGTGTGATATTTAAATTTTTACTTAGGTGCAGAGACTGAGCGAAGGTCACGATGGGATCGATGGGGTTTAAGCAGAGGGAAAAGGGATAAGACCATATCGCAGCCAGACTTACCCACGGCTATAGCCAGAGAGAACGGCTCACTCCGCTCTCGCCAGTTATCCCGGACAGCCTCAGGTCGGTCCTTTTTTCCACCAAAATGGTCATTGAATTATTGAAATGCAAAGTAAAATTTTAACATAAACTTTGCCTTTAAATTATTTCTGGCTTTTTTGGATATGTTGGTAAAATCTTCTTACTTTTTATCACTGCCATCACAATTGTCATATGCAAAATTCTGCAATTTATCTCATAGACTTTCCTCCAGTATTTCATATTAAACTGCGGGACCATGTTCTGCTTGAAGGAGATCCTGTCACTCTCAGCTGCTTGCCTGCTGCCAGTCCTCACCCACGTATCACATGGATGAAAGGTATAAATGAATCCAATGCAATACATTAGCATTTGACGATTAAGTGGCTCAAAATGAATAGTGATGAAGCGACCTCCCAGTTTGTGTCTTATTCTCTAATTTATATCATTATAGTTATATAATAATATGATTTGTGATAGACGAGTTTCGGCAAGAGTGAAAGGGAAAGTTTATAGGACTGTAGTGAGACCAGCAGATGTAGCAGACAGGGTAGTGTGGAGAAGAGCGATCCGCTGTGGCGACCCCTAACGGGAGCAGCCGAAAGGAGGAGGAGAAGAAGAAGAAGATAATTATATAATTTTAATTTATGTTCATTTTTAAGCTATTACTTAGATAAAGTATGCGTTTTTATGCATATTCTAAATTACTTTACATAAAGTCATACAATAGTTTTAATATTTAGGTTGGATTACTTTGTTGCTAGGCAAAATCAGGGATCCTATTAATAAATTTTTGCGATGGCTTAGTCAAAAACCCTGGAGATATTTATAGACCATTGTCTAATTCTCAAGCCCAAATCCATATTTTACAACATTAGTCACTACAACAGAGAATGTGAAAAACAGGGTTATTCATGGCCATGATTGATGATCATATGATGATCGTAGGGTGGCGCGGTGGCGTAGTGGATAGCACAGTCGCCTCACAACAAGAAGGTCCCAGTTTCAAATCTGTGCGGAGTTACCCCGTGCTCGCGTGGGTTTCCTCCGGGTACTCCGGTTTCCTCCCACAGTCCAAAAACATGCAGATTAGGCGGATTGGTGATTGTAAATTGTCCATAGGAGTGAATGTGTGTGAATGGTTGTTTGTCTATGTGTTGCCCTGAGATGGACTGGCGAGCTGTCCAGGATGTACCCCCGCCTCTCGCCTCTCTATGTGTGCTGGGATAGGCACAGCAGACCCCTGTGACCCCGAATTAGTGAAAGCGAGTAAGAAGATGAATGAATGAATGAATGAATGAATGAATGAATGAATGAATGAATGAATCATGATCATATTCTGTTTAGATAAAAAGCCACTGGAGATTGACCCAAGAATGAACGTAATCTCCTGCCCTGATGGAAGACAACTGCTGATGATTATGAAGACCACAAAGAAAGACGCAGGCCTTTATGAGTGTTTGGCCACTAACACATTGGCTTCTGTCAGCAGCTCCTGTAAACTCTCTCTTGCTCGTGAGTAATTGTAAAGATGGCTGTATCTGTACATAATTTGTACACTGTGGGACAACCAAAATGAGTTTGCTTATGTATTAAAGATATATTATGTCATCTGAGCATCACAATGCTCAAAGGTCAGAAGGTCTGGGCTTCAGTCTTTATTCCAGTTCATCCCAATTAGGTTCAGTGGTGGTAAGAGCAGGACTTTTCAAACACTGCTGGGTTTTTTTTCATAGTGATAAAACAGCATGTGCTAATGGAGGTCAGGGGTTTTGTGCTTAGTGTCATTGTCATGCTGGAACAGTGTTGGGGTCTCTTAGATCCAGTGAAGAAATATTGTAATGCTACACCTGTGGGCTTTCATATATGTAGAGGAACCACATATGAATCTGTTGAATTGAATAACAATTGAAGTTATTCTAACAGTAATCATAACGTTAAAAAAAGCCCATGAAGGTTGCGGTGATAAATACATCAAATATATGAACGCAGAACAAATGTGATCTTTATTACTGAACAAATGGTATTGATATTTATTACAGATGGGATGTACTGAGGTTTTAGAAGCATTTTGAACTCCAAATGTTTTTTCTGGAGTCCCGGACATTAACTTCAGCTATCAGACAACGGAGAGTAACTAATAAAGTCACTATTTTAACAAAATGCAGAAAAATGTCACAAAACATTGAATGGATGGTTTACAACAGAAGGGTTCCCCTTTTCTGCATTGTAGACTGAAGAGAACAAGATGTTTTACCCCACACACTCTGTGCTCACAAGATGCTTGAATCATTTCCCTCAGGGGTAAACACTAAACTATTTGATTCGAATGCACTACAATTTTTTTGTGCAAACTCTTGAGACACTTGGGTCTGATAATCTCAAGAAATCTTTGCCCCTTTTTTTTTTGATCATTTCCTGAGAGCAGTCCAACACAGTAACCACCAATTACCCCTAACACGAAGAGTAAAATGAATGGGGTGATAAGCTCACACACATATACACACAGCTTCTGGTTGGTATTAGACCTCAGAACAGTTACAGCAGCTTTAAGGCAGGTGGTGTCATCAATGATTCTCACGCTTTGTCCTCCCACGCTTTGTTAGGATTGAAAAGCTAATACGCTTCTTATCAATGTGCAAAGCAATTTGCTAACAGGACAATAGACCATCGATGTTCTGCCTCAAAGCTAATTAACAGAAGAAGGTTGTTCATGTCAGACTGTAAGATTGTGTCCTGACAGGATTTTTGGAACGCTTGCATGGCGAGTTAGCACATAGTGGTAGTAGCAGCTCGTGGATAGCTTAGTCGACTCACAGGAGTCTTTCTGGGTGTGTTCTCTCTGCGCTTAAATGAGTGTGAATGTGTGTGTGGCCCAGTGATGGATTGGTGGCCTGCCCAGGGTGTACCTTATTTTTGATTTTCTCAGAAATGGACTTCTGAGCTGGGTTGAGCTCCAGCAGATCCCTATGACTCTGAATTAGGTTAAAAGCAGGAATAAAAACATCTATAGATAGATATTGAATGAATGAATTAATTAATTTTAAAATATAATAATAATTTTGTAACAACATTTACAATTACAATATATTTTTATGGGTAAGTCAAGTACATCCTGAGCAGCCTGGTTCTTTTGCGTTTAATGGAAAATAAATCCAAAATTCACTAAAACAGTGGTTTTTTTTGTTAATTGTTGAAAGCAATATTTTATGCATATCTTTATTAAGGATAAATAATTAAATAAATGGGTGTATGTTTAATGTTTATTCAGGTCTGCCAAACCGACCAGGTACGCCAGAAGTTCCTCAAAAGTATCAAAACACAGCACTGGTGGTGTGGCGTCCGTCAGACACCATTGCTCCTTGTACTTATTGCCTGGAGAGAAGGACAGAAGGTAAGCAACTCTGAAAATATTTTTATTTTATAGACTTTCTACCAATTTATACTTTCATTAGTCATGTAAATGGATCTTGATATATCAATTAAAATCTGCTAAAATTGTTTTTATTCATTCTAACATCTTCTAACTCACTTGTTCCCTAATTCTGGGTCACGGGGGTCTGCTGGAGCCCATTTCAGAACACATAGGGCAAGAGGCAGGGGTACACCCTGGGCAGGTTGCCAGTCCATCGCAGGGCACACATAGATTAACCACTATGCCACAGTTCTGCCAAATTCTTTACACTTCACTAAGATGTTTAAATTTGCTGGACTAGTGCTGCGGTTTCCTCCCCCAGTACTAAAACATTAGTTTGATTGATGATTCTAAATTGCCTATAGGTGGCGACCTGTCCAGGGTGTACCCCTGCTTCTCTCCCTATGTGCGCTGGGATTGGCTCCAGCAGACCCCTGTGACCATGAATTATGGAATAAGCAGGTGATAAGATGAATAGATGAATGAATGAGTACTGCAGACCTCTATTATTTGAAGTAATGAATGCTAAACGTTAAGTGGAGCTTTACTGCTACACTTAGTTCAAACAGGGTATTGCAGAGGATTCCATTCTTCTGTGTCAGGCTTAGGGATTGTCTGTATAAACTTAACTTTTTCCAAAGAGTAAAATTATTTTTAGCTCTTTCTGTTTTTAATATTTATTATAGGCTTGACGTAGATGAATCATCTGTACATAAAAAAAGGTTATTTATAATAATCACTTTATTATTCTCCTGTAGGTGAAAGCAACTGGTTGATTGTTGCCACTGGTGTCGCTGACTGTTACTACAATGTCACAGACCTTTCATCTGGCGCCACCTACAGGTTTAGAGTGGCTTGTGTGAATAAAGCTGGTCAGGGACCATACAGCAATCTGTCTGAGAAAGTCACCCTAGATGCAGGAGGTACAGTGAACTGCAGCAATCAATTTATTTGATAAACTGACTTTGAGTTATAGAGTTTATAAAACTCTTCATTATACATAATAATAATAATAATAATAATAGTTAAATGTATTGCCAATGTCTGTAAATTATATTGTCTAAAGGGAGAGGGGGTTAATAACTAGCCAAATCATTATTGTGCACGTTTGTGGCCATGTTTGGATTATGTACCAAAGTCGTACAAAAAGTTGATGAAAGTTTACATTTATTTTCCTGGTAGCACCTTCCAAATCTTCTGGAACAGTCGTTGTCAAGACTCTTCAATCAACAGCAGGTCCTTCTGTGGTAACCTCCACCATGACTGTACCTCCTATAAAACTTGCTGGGAGTAAACCTGTACCCACTTCATCCACCCCCACTCTACCTTCCGCCAAACCTGCTTCATCTTCTGCCAAACCCACTGCAACAACCCCAACCCAGTCAATCTCCACAAATCATAATGTACCTCAGGTCCAGGCTCCTGCTCCCAGCACATCTGCCCCGAGCACTCTAACTCTGGCCAAAGCAAAAACCACCATTAACATTACAGTGTCCAAACCTGTCACTACTTCAGCTGATGCTGTCCTTCCTAGCACAAGCAAACCCTCTCCGCCTGTTGTTCTGCCCAAACCAGTAACTCCTGTCAATGTGGTTCAACCCATGGCACAGTCATCTTTTGTGAACTCACCCTCATTAGTTACTCCTCCACCCACTCTTGGTAAACCCATTTCCTCCGTACCCATGTATGTCCCTTCAACCACATCTGCTCCTGTAACTCCAGTTACTCCCAATACACCTTCTCCTGCCCTGTCCCCACCTGTGGTGTTGGTTACCAGTCTTACTCCTGTTGGGGAGGCAAGTACTACACCAAGCAGAATGACCCCCAGTGGCAGGGTCACTCCATCAGGACGTGTCACTCCCACAGGACGGAGAACTCCATTAGCCAAGCCTGGAGAATCAGCTTTACGACAGGGTGTACCCCAGAAACCCTACACCTTCATGGATGAGAAAGCCAGGTAATGTCCACTGAGGGCAAAATGCAATGTATATATATATATATATATAGATATAAAATATCTCCTGTTTCTTAATTTTCCTTTCCTTTAGAGGCCGTTTTGGGGTCATCCGAGAGTGCAGAGAAAATGCCACAGGCAATCTGTTTATGGCTAAAATCGTCCCATATGAGCCTGAAAGCAAGCAGAGTGTTTTGCAGGAGTATGAAATCCTTAAAGCCCTGCATCATGAAAAGATTATGACACTCCATGAGGCCTATGTTACACCGCGCTACCTTGTGCTTATCTCTGAGTGCTGCACAGGCAAAGAGATCCTTTACGGCTTGATTGATAGGTCAGAAACCATCTGGCTGCTGTATCTTTATTTAATTGTGTATTTTAATAATTGCAATGGATGCGAACTCTCATGTCTTAACCCTCTTTCTTATTTAGGTTCCGTTACTCTGAAGACGATGTAGTGTCGTATATAGTGCAAATTCTGCAGGGTCTGGACTACTTGCACAACAGGAGAATCCTGCACCTAGACATCAAGCCTGACAACATTATAGTCTCCTACTCCAATATGGTCAAGATTATTGACTTTGGCACCGCTCAGACTTTCAACCC
Organism: Pseudolaguvia tuberculata; assembly: GCA_026260255.1. Classification (NCBI taxonomy): domain Eukaryota; kingdom Metazoa; phylum Chordata; class Actinopteri; order Siluriformes; family Sisoridae; genus Pseudolaguvia; species Pseudolaguvia tuberculata. The sequence goes on along the minus strand of JAOTRA010000036.1, from coordinate 10,472,442 downwards.
ACTGTTTCTAAAGCAGTTCAGCCCTCCTATTGGAACGCTGGAGTACATGTGTAAGTAAATAATATTGTGGTTAGTTCAACTGCAAACAATTTCAATCTCAAACCCATCAAATGGATCCTTTTTTTTTAATAAGCACATTTATTCATTCATTCATTCATTTTCTTATCTACTTATTCCCTAATTCGGGATCACGGGGGTCTGCTGGTGCCTATCCCAGCTCACATAGGGCAAGAGACGTGGGTACACCCTGGACAGGTTTCCACAGAGCAACATATAGACAAACAACCTTTCACACACATTCACTCCTATGGACAATTTAGAATAGAAACCTGAGCATCACAAACACGTGATTTGAAACAGCTTATTATGAAACTCCAGTCTTCTAGTCTCACTTTTCAATCTAATGTTCTGTTTAAATGTAAGATATCTCTTCATTCAGCTCCAACACTATTAGTGAGATCAGACACTAATGTCAGGTAAGGAGGTCTGGGGAGGGTCAGTCGCCATTCCAGTTCATCCCAAAGGGGTTCAGTGGTGGTAAGATCAGGACTTTGTGTGGAACACTGGTGGTTTTTTTCACTCTAATAATAATCCAGCATGTGATAATGGAGGTCAGGGGTTTTTGTGTTCAGGGTCATTGTCTTACAGGAACAGTGTTGGAGTCTCTTAGTTCCAGTGAAAGAATAATGTAATACTGCAACCTACAAAAACTTGTGGAAATATAGTATATTCTTCTTTGTAATGCATTTACAGATTTGCTATAAATCTACATTAAACTTTTCTTCATAGTTTAATCATGTCTTTATTATTTTTATGCCCCTTCAACAAATCATACTAGCGGCGTAGTGATTAGCATAGTTTTGCCTCACAGCAAGAAGGTTCCATTCTTTTTGTGCTCTGTTTGTATGTTCTCCTTATGCTTTCATGGGTTTTTTTCCAGGTAATCCGGTTTCCTCCCATAGAAGATGTATGTATGAATGAATGAACGATTGAATGAATGAATGAATCCTAGTAACATTTCCTCCTTAAACATCTGACTACTTATTTCTTCCTAAATAATTTGTACTCTTAAATTTGTGTTTCTTTCTGGTTGTTGAAGCTCCTGAGATGTTAAAAGGAGATACTGTAGGTCCCCCAGCTGACATCTGGAGTGTTGGTGTACTAACGTACCTTATGTAAGCAATGACAAGATTTTTTTTGCCCAGTTTGCTTGTAATAGTATTTCTGTATTTAAAATCTCTTTTGTGGATCGTATAGGCTCAGTGGACGGTTGCCATTCATGGAGAATAATCAGGCGGAGACAGAAGCCAGAATCCAAACGGCAAAGTTTGACCTCAGCAAACTCTACCAAAATGTTTCCCAAAGTGCCTCTCTGTTCCTTAAGAAGATCCTGTGCAGCTACCCTTGGTATGTACCATGGCTTGTCTTTTTTACCAAATATTAGCTAAAGAATTTCCCTTACATAATGGCGGCAGAATGATTGATTAGCTTTTTTGTGTTTCTATATTCCAGGGCACGTCCCTCCATCAAAGACTGCTTCAGCAACTCTTGGTTGCAGGATGCGTACCTGATGAGGCTGAGACGCCAAACACTCACCTTCACCACCACACGTCTCAAAGAGTTCGTAAGCCAGCAGCAGCAAATCAGGGCTCAGGTGGCTACCAAGCACAAAGTGCTCCTTCGCTCTTACTCCGCCCAGACCCCCACTACACCCACCACACCCACTGCTACATCTTCTACAACCTTCACTCCTGTCACTCAATGAACTCAGCTTGTTTTTTGATGGAGCAATGTCACCCAAGGGAAAAGGATCTCAAATCAAAAGGACAGAGAGGCTCAAGCTTGTGATGGATTTAGAACATGCTGAGCCCTGGCTGGATCACAGAAGTGTATTTGTGTGTTTCTGTGTGTGCGTGTGTGCGCGTGTGTGCGCGCGAGTGTGTGTGTGTGTGTGTGTCAGTGTGTGTGTGTCAGTGTGTGTGTGTCAGTGTGCTTGTGTCAGGCCCAGCCGCATTACTACTATTCTGAGTCTAACAAACTCATGGTGTGATTTGAGATAAGGAACTTAAGCACATACAGTACAGACTAAAACTAGCACACACCGTAGACTATACCGCATTAAGCTATGGCCAGCATGCTCAGTGCTGTTGTGTTCATGGTCCTGCACTTTGCTCCGCCTACAAACAGCCATGCCACACCCATATTACCTTGCTCTGACCCGTGCTCCTTTTTTTAGCATACGATTAAAAATAAATGACATTTGCTCAACATATTGTAAATGTAAACTTTTGTGGTGTTTTCATTGAATAATAATTCTGGGGCCTTGACATTTGTGGAAAGAAATAAAAAAAAAAAACATTATCCGAGTTTTCTGCTAGTTTTTATGAGATTGAAATTTTTATTACAGGTACTTGTTATACTGTATTCAACACTCAATATGTATGGTAGACTTAAAAGACAATTCCAATGCCCATCTTTCTCTAAAATATTATCAATTTAATGTACAGCGTTTTAAAACAATTTGGTTGTTTTATATTGAGAAATTATTGGATGTGATAAATAAGGATATTGGGAGGATGCAGTGGAGAGGGTTAGGTGGCGGTAGATGATAGGCTGGCTGTGTCAACAGCCACTGAAATGCTGAGATGCTCCACTGAAAAGAACAACTGAATGTAAAAGATGATGTGAGAAATGAATTTTTATTGAAGGTATAAAAAAACACACCTGTCATAAAATTCCACAAGGTATAAATTAAACCTAATTATTATAAAATTTTGTACATCCTTATTGCATTGTGAATAAGAGCTTAATTTATTTTGTAACTATTAAAATAATTCTTGGGCGGCGCCATGGTTAGCACGGTCGCCTCACAACAAACATTCAAACCCAGGTTTGAATCATTCTCTCCGCAATTTTTCTATGCAGAGTTTGCATGTTCTCCCTGTGCCTGCGTTGGTTTCCTCTGGGTACTCTGGTTTCCTCCCACAGTCCAAAAACATGCAGATTAGGTGGATTGGTGATTGTAAATTGT
>JAOTRA010000036.1:10424401-10437982 GCA_026260255.1 Pseudolaguvia tuberculata | reverse complement strand
TGTGTGTGTGTGTGTGTGTGTGTGTGTGTGTGTGTGTGTGTGTGTGTGTGTGTGTGTGTGTGTGTGTGCGTGCGTGTATTAATGAATGAATTAATAATTTTCATGTAGTATGACAAAATTCTATTTAAATTCCCACCTCCACCAAGCAACCAATTTGGGCCCATAAGAAACGCCCTTAACACATAATTGCTCAGTTGTAAAAAAAAAAAAAAAAAAAGTTAGTCGCTCTGGATAAGAGCATCTGCCAAATGCTTAACTGTAAGCAGAAAATGTAAGCGTGTTCATGTGTCTTCCTTTTCTCCACACATTACAAACCAGTACAGTTTTTATACCATTGCATTCCGTCATACCATGTGTTTTATGTGTTATTGTAAGGTGTCTTGCACCACTTTGCTACCTGACAGCTTCATGGCATTCTCCATTGATGGCTATGAGCAGCAGGGGGCTATTTTTGGATGAAATAGCATGAGCACTAATTGCTACACCAGAACCATGTGCACTTTTATCTATGTCCACACTCATCCCTTTACTTTCAGGTCCAAACAGCATGACACCCTTTTAAGGACGTCTCCAGACTTCCTGGCTTTGGCCTGATTCAAGTAATCCAGGATAGGCTTGTGATGTCGGGAAGCCTATTCAGGATCACTTGGTTCAGGAGCAAGACCGCCAACTTCAAAAGTAACTTTGTCTGGTTATTTTATGACGAATCATAAATGTGTGTATCATCTGACTGTGCTCTTGGCCAGGACTGTTTATTTTATAAGCTGTAATGTGTAGTTATTGGGTTGCATTTTATGTTTGAGTGTCTTGTTTCTACAATTCTGTATGATTTGTGTCATGCAAGTGCTGATGCATGTTTATGATATGTTTCTCTGCAATTCCAGGTGTATGTACTGAAGCGACCCCATGTTGATGAATTCCTGAAGCGGATGGGGGAATTATTTGAGTGTGTGTTGTTCACTGCAAGCTTAGCTAAGGTAAGGGCTTTATGCTAACATTGAGGGGTCAAATTCAGCATTTATTGTTAAAACCACTAGACAAGTAATAGTTTGTCTGCTCCAATGTTTTGGTAAAAAAAAAAAAAATCACTAATTGAGAACTACCAATCTGTGTCCCAAACATCCCTGATGATCAGATAACCCTCAACTACTCAATTAAAATAAAGTAAATGTCTGTTACTCAAAATGTTGGTAGACGTATGAACCCATACCTACTAACTAGTCACCTTGAGATGGGTAAAATATGGTAAGAAAGATTAAAAAGATATTTGATGAAAAACTGCATAAGTTGGTGGGCTCGGTGGCGTAGTGGATGGCACAGTCGCCTCACAACAAGAAGGTCCTGGGTTTGATTCCCGGCCGGGGATCTTTCTGAGCAGAGTTTGCATGTCCTTTCCTCTCCCATCTTAAGTGGGAGAATTGCACAATTGCTGCCTGAATAAATAGTAAGTAATCAGACCAGACAGAATGTCAAGAAGACGGGATGTGAAAACACACGAAGTAGGTTGGAATTCAGGGTTTTTGCATCATGTCAATCAAATCAGAAATAACTAGTAACTAACGCCTGATGTAATTCGTTCATTCCTTCATCATCTTACCCGCGTATTCCTTAATAACGGATGCGATGGCAATTGTTTGTTAGCTAATGTTGTTAAATAATGGTGTATGTGATTTTATTCAGGACTCCCACAGTCTGGAACGAGCATATAGGCAGTTTGACTTTGTATAGTTGTATCTTGATGTGAATGAATTGTGGAGGGACTCAAAGGGGCAGTTCTTCAGCTTGGATCCCCTGCATGTTTAGATCCAACACAAGGGATGGTGATAATTTTAATGAATTTAAATGTTAACAAATGAAATTGTGTGTGCAGTACGCAGATCCCGTCTCAGACCTGCTGGATAAGTGGGGTGCCTTTCGCTGCCGTCTCTTTCGAGAGTCCTGCGTCTTTCATCGTGGAAACTATGTCAAGGATCTGAGCCGTCTAGGCAGGGATCTCAACAAAGTCATCATCGTGGATAACTCACCAGCATCATACATCTTCCATCCGGACAATGCTGTATGTTCCTGTTGATCTAGATACAAGACTTTTCAGCCACGTTCTTTTGTTGTGTTTGTATGTCTATCTATTTATTTTTGTCTGCTATGTTTTTAACAACCTCCTATTTTGTTATCTGTCTGCATCCAGGTACCTGTAGCCTCCTGGTTTGACGACATGTCCGACACAGAGCTGCTGGATTTGATCCCGTTTTTTGAAAGACTGAGTAAAGTGGATGACGTGTACACTGTGCTCAAACTTCAGAGGACTAGCAGTTAGCGCCATCGACGGAGCAGCTTTCACCACGGGGCCAGGGATGCTGGGGGGTCCAGAGCGCCACTATCCTGCGACATGGGATCTGCCGCTAGCTGGCTCCTCATCACCTACCTAGAAACCCATTTGCAGGAGGTTTGAAGAAGAAGCAAAAAATTGGTGGAAACCTGGTATGGCTGGATCGATCGAACTGTGAAGGACTGCTTTCTCTCATACTCGCATAAAAAAAAATTCTAATTTTTAACACTTGAATGTGTTATTTACTTCTTGTGTAATTTTTTTTTTACTCGATGGCAGAGGAAGTCCTGTTTTGATGAAATAATGCAGATTTTAAATTAAGACTTGTTGTAAGGAAAGACCTACAACATCATATTACACTTTAGTTCACTAAAAGACAACGGCAGCATTTTGGCAAGTAGCCTCATGTTTCACAGGTTTGACATATAGAAAATGCAGAGATGCATTTTAGAGATGCTGGGCTAGGTATTTCTACGAGAAACTGGAAGAACCAGAATTTCTTCCCAGGCATTAACAGGAGACAATGGAACGCACGCATTTGTGGTCCATTCCAAAACAGGGTGGGGAAGAACCTAACTCTTAGCTCCATGCAGATCTGCTGGGTTAAATGTAAGCACAACTTTAGTTTTGTCGAGTTAATTGTGTGAGTTCAGGAAATGCTTTAATAGACAGCATTGTGAGAAGAGGAATCACTGTAGGTAAGATGTTGGACTGCTCTGGGTTTGATTCCCAGCATCAGCAAGGTTTCACTGTTGGGACCCTGATCAAGACCCTGTACCTCTAAGTGCTCAGTTATATAGAAGAGATAAATGAAAGTGGCTTTAGGTGTCTAAAGTCGTCTCCCAAATGCTGTAAATGTACTGCTTTTCTGCTTCGTTGGCACCGGTCATGTACGTAAATACGAGAAAAAGAATCCTGTGCCGTGCACCCAAAACATTTTTTCGATGTTTGTAATGTATTTAGAACTATAGAAATGTTTAAAAACTTTTCATTAGTGGTGGCTCAAATGGTTAAGACGCCGAGATGTTGACTGGTTGACCATGAAGACCTTGGCTTAAGTCCGTTACTGTTGGGACCTTGAGCAAGACCCTTAATCCTTTCTGCTCCAGGGACGCTGTACAATCGCTGACCCTACGCTCTGACCTCCAACTTACTAAGATGGCGTATGCAAAAATTTCCCTCATAAGATCAATAAAAGCAAGTTTGTGTATCGGGGTAATATACAGTCAAGTGCAAAAGGTGAAACATTAGTTTATTTTCCAGAATGTCAGCCCTAATCTTTTTAGGAATCATCAACCCTCTGTAAATGTTCGTACAAACACAGGAAATGCCAATCACATAGCTCACAGCACAGCCTTTCATTATTATTTTATATCCATGGTTTTTATTTTCTTAATAGAAAAAAACAGGGTCTGTTGTACAATCATGTCCATATTTCATGGATGTATAAAAGGGAAGCAAGAAGTGCATTTCTAGTAAAGATGCCTCTGTTTACAGGTGACCAGATAGACGTTAAAACACCTTTAAACAGAGTGACGCAGGGAATTTGTAATTTTTTATTTCACAATTTTAATTTCCCAATTGTCTACTTTTGTCTATTGTGACCGAAGTGCTTTTGATCAAATCCAGTTTATACTATGCTGAATGGGTTAAATTCATACCAGTATGCCAATTGTGACTTTATATTACTCGAGTAAATAGTAAAGCATTCTCCAAACAAATCCTTATTGTTAGCAACAAATGTACTTTTCTTTTTTTTCTTTTTTTTGGAAACAAATGCTTATCATTTGCACGTCACAAACTTTCCAAACTCCCAACTGATGCACCCTGCGGCAGGACGTGCAGCTGCCTAGAAATGCCAATGAACGTGGGCACATCGTGCTTATCTGTTTGCACTGTTTGCAAGTGTTGATGTTGTGGACATCTAATGAAATGTTTAAATCAGATAATCAAAAGGAAAGCAGCAGCTGCAGCAGGACTTGACAATGATGATGATGATGATGGTGGTTCAGGGTGTGTTACATTTGATTTGTCTTTTTTTTTTTGTGTATTCAATTTTCTACCTGTATAATTACAGTATTTTTATACAGATATTCTCTGCTAGTTATAAGTGTAGTGCTGCCCTAAGAGAGCGAGTGAAAGAAAAGACTGTCTTTAAGCTTTGAGTTATGCTTTATTCAGACAAGCACAACCGGTTTCATTCAGCAGAATTGGAAAATGGACTCGTTTCCTTGTTTTTTTTTTGTTTTTTTTTTATTGCCTAAGACGCCCAAATGAATCTAGAGTTAATATATTTATACCATCATAATATACTTTATTGGTTAAGATTAGTACTAACTTTAGGATAAGGATAAGACTTCGGGTGCTACAGCAGTAGTATTTAATTTCTCTCTCCCCCTCCCCCCCTCCACTGGTGAGGATGTGAAGTCTTCTCTGAACATATGTAGTGTTAAATCTGAATCCCATATCTAATATGGTACATTCCTAACGGTCCCCATTGATCTGTAATCAGATTTGATTGATTTTCCATAAAATTTTGATTTACTTCCATTACTTTCATTGTCCATTTTCAATATTTTTGTCTACACTTTTTTTTTCCTGAAATCTTTAAAACCCAGGAATGGTGGCCATTGTAACAAGCACTTTTATTGTAATTGGTATCTCTGTAGAAAGCCATGATCATATTGAATTCCTGAACTGAAACACATGAGTTGTTCTCGTCAGGAGACGTTGCTGTTTTGTGACCTTTCTCCCTTTTTTCCATGCATCGTTGTATTTGCTGAAGCAGCAGTGGCTTTTTCCAGCACGGCACCGACACTGATGCCGTCTCACAGTAGAACACGCCAAGCCGTAATTCGATGAGGGACAGTGTATCTGCTCCTGTATGTATAAATCATCTTGAACAACTATGTTCTGGTCGCTTATTAAAATATAACAAACAGTATCCACCCAAATTGGATAAAAAGATATATAGTTCTGGAAGAAAATGGCTCCCCCTGGAGTTTATTCTATATTGTGCAACTGCAAGTAAGACTGATTTTTTAACCAGCCAATAAATTAGTTTTTCCTTCATCCTAATACTACTATAGCTTACATCTGAAAAGTAGAATAATATAAAACTCAAGAATTGGCTGTGAGATTCTCTCGACTTTAGTTACAAACTAAAACATAGCTTTTCACTCTTTACTCTGGTGGTAGCATCGAAATTCAATTGTTGCCAACACCGTTTTGTTCAGCCAGAATTCTCAACTATAGGGTTGGGGTTTTTTTTTTTTTTTTTTTTTCATATCCATAATTACAAGAGTAACATAATGTGTATATAATCATTTCTTTAACACATATACCCTCTGCCAAGTCATCTTTTATAAAGTACTACCCCGTCTTTATTACATTTAAACAAACCACATGCGTCCAGACTTATTAATTCTGTTTATTTGTGTAGGTCAAACCAAATTCAGCATTAATCAGTAGAGACTGTCTTTTCTTTTCTTTTCTTTCTGTTTGCTTTGTGATTTGAAAATAGGAAAGCCAAGTGGAAATTAAGTCGGATGTAACCTAGTCTTGAAACTTTTATAATTATTAATTGTATTTTACTGTACTGAATGAGTTATATCATAAATGATACTGATAACAACAACAACAATGTCTGTGGGTCTGTTGAATATGTGGCAGGGTTATATATAATGTTATATATAATGAAAACGACTAAACGATCGATTCGTTAAGATATTTATTGTATTTATTGATGTGTTAATGATTCAACACCACCGCTGACTACAAGTAACTGTTATAACACATGAATGATGCAACAGGTCATACTAGTCATGAAAGTATTCCTCTTCATGTAGAATGTGGGTTTTTGTTAGTATTGTTTTAGTCGATAATTCGGACTTGCTGTCTCCGTATGATACCCTTTTTGGCCCTGTGCTTTTTTTTTTTTTTTCCACACTTGTGTAAACGTGTACCTTCAAATGTCAATTTCCATAAACACTTATTTAGAAAAGGTATCTATACAAAGGACAATGTACATAAATGTAATAATGATTTAACCAATTTTAGTGTTCACTTGAGGACAACCCCCCCCCCCCCAAACATTAGCAGCATATATTTTGTGGATCTGGATTATTGAACCTTAGCATAAAGACATGACCGTAGCATAATGATCCTTTGGGCATCTTGTCCTAATTGAGCACTTCCAGGTTCTAAAGTATAGCTGATGGATTAAATAAATGTTATCACTCTTGTTAAACAAGTTTCTCAGGTTGGTCGTAAGCACCTTAAAGTTGCCAGTATATTTAATTTTAGAAATAAGGATTTGGTTTTATGCTAAATGATCTTTATCTGTGTGTGTAACAGTCGGACACTAATATTCTTGTATGCGCCCATTTTTGTCTAATTAGTGACTGAATTTTTCTGTAACTTTAATCTATTCTCATGTATAATTTCAAGAAGAAAATCATTGAATAGTCAACATAACTAAGGTAGTATTAAAGATATAAGAGATTTATATTAAAAAAAAAAAAAACAACCTGCTTACATTCGTGAAAATTGTCCATATCTGGCAGGGATTAACTGGGAAAAAAAGAGACACATTACATCATTACCATCATGCCTGGCTGTGATGAAATATATTTATTATGTTATTAAAATACGGCAGCGTGGTGGTGTAGTGGTTAGCACAGTCGGAAAGTCCCGGGTTTGATTTTCTCCCACTGTCCAAAAACATGTATGTTAGGTTGATTAGTGAGTCTAAATTGCCCATAGGTGTGGGTGTGTGTGAGATTTGTCTATATGTGCCCTGCGATTGGCAAACTGTCCAGGATGTACTCCTGCCTCTTGCCCTATGTGCACTGAGATAGGCTCTAGCGGACCTTTGTGACCCTGAATTAGGGAATAAGCAGATAAGAAGATGAATGAATGAATATTATTAAAATACTGCCAATCACAAGACACTTCATTATCAATGAAAGTATTTGAACTGTCAATCATGTGGTAGCAACACAATGCAGAATATAATATAGATAGAAATAATAATCATATCGGAGATTAGAATAAATCTAGAGGTAACCCAGGACACAGACTGAGGTTGAACCGCTGAATACCGTGAAATGTTACTTTCTTCATGCAGATCCATTCACATGGTGTGAATTCCATCGATATCAATTATTAACCTCAGTTGGAGGTTAAAAGCCTGCTCAAGGTCCAACCAGTGGCAGTAATTTTTAAGCTGTTTCTAAGAAGGTGCTTTCACAACAATTCACTTTCATTCATCCTGCTTCTTGCCCGCTTATTCCCTAATTCGGGGTCACGGGAGTCTGCTTGGGCAAGAGGTGTGTTTACTGGACGGGTCGCCATCCATCTATGGGCAACACATAGACGAACAACCATTCACGCACACATTCACTCCTATGGACAATTTAGAATCACCAATAGACCTAATCTGCATGTTTTTGAACTGTGGGAGGAAACCCACGCAAATGCGGGGAGAACATGCAAACTCCGCACAGACAGATCCCCGTCCGGGAATCGAACCCGAGACCTTCTTGTTGTGAGGCGACCGTGCTATCTACTACGCCACCACGCCACCCCACAATTCAGTTAATGTTTTAAATTTTTTTGCACCAGATTGTAAACTTTATAGAAGTGGTTTCCAACATAGGGGCCTCTGTTGGGGGTTGTCATAATTTTCAAGCGTGGATCTGTGAGAATCAAGATCATATTTATTCATTGGTTTATTCATTCATCTTCTAACCTGCTTAATTCCCTATAGGGCGAAAGGCAGGTGTACACACTTGACAGCTCGCAAGGCCAAACAAACAAACGACTATAAAACAAGAAATGCAAGAAATTCCAAGAATTATAAATAATATAATAATATATAAAATGTATTTTTGGGAATAAGGGGGTCTTGGAGAAAACCTGCGCAAGCACTGGGAGAACATGCAAACTCAGCACAGAAAAAGACCCTATGCCCTGGAATCAAACCTGGGACATTTTTGCTGTTTGGTGATTTTATGCAATTTTTTCTATTCACCTTTGGCTGCTCCCGCTATAGATCGCCATAGCCGTTAACCCCTGTGATCTGCACATTCGATTTGGCAAGGTTTTACACTGGATGCCCTTCATAACACAACCCTCCCATTTACCCGGGTTTGGGACCAACATTAAGGATGCACTGGCTTGTGCCACCCTAATGGCTGGGATTTTATGTACAATTTAGATTCACCAATCTGCCTAATGTACATCATTTTTGGCAATGGAAGGAAACCGGAGTACCCCGGGGCACGGACCTACGCAAGCTAACCACTATGCCACCCGGGCAATTTCATGCAGATACCATAAAAAGTCTTCCTAATAAACCAAATGTCAGTATCAGATTAGAACACGCCCTGTGTGGCCGAGTGACAAATGTTTTCTGTAAATGCTTATTGGTGGACATTTTTCAAGAATTCTGTAACTATTGTTAAAATTCTGACATCAAGCAGAAACTGGTCTCCCAGATGAAACCTTATAATTGCAAGGTTTTGATAAAGGCTGTGAACATCTACCAAGCTGTACTTACTTTTTGACATGCAGGTTTGCTGTGCTTTTAGTTTTTCCGGAATCAAACACCACAACACCCCTCATGTCCTCTGATGTGTGCTTCAGGGTGAGTTTGTGAACTGTCCCTATCTTCTCCAGCAGAATTTTTGGCCCAGATTTTAAGACCTCTCCATTCAGAGTCCATATGGGTGATTTCAACAGTGGTGCTGAGACTTCACACATGAAACATGCTTCTTCAGGAGCCGACACCTCCACGTCTTGCAGTTCCTGCACCATCAAGATTACCTGGGCTAATGTGGGCAGAAGAATGGATGCGAACATTTAGGATCATAAAGTTCAGGGAAATTTCTTTGTAATTTATTTTCAGTTGACACTATTACGATCCAAAAAGCGGTGGTGACAAAGACTATTTCAGGAAGGCCAATACAGGAATACTTATACAGTGGTACCTTGACCTACGAGGGACTTAATGTACGAGTTTTGATAGCGTAGTGGTCACATTTCCACTTCGTAGATTAAACACTGATTCGTTGTGCTTGATTTCAAAATCATTAAATCACATTTAGGGATTTTGACATTGAACGCTAGAGGGAGACACTGAGCTTTTGAAAATACTAGAAAATATTCATTCATTTATCTTCTATGTCCATTTATTATAGGGGTTATAGGGGTCTGCTGAAACCTACCCCAGCTCACTGAATGGCAAAAGGCAAGAAAGGTACAACCTGGGCAGGTCACCAGTTCATCACAGGGCCACTCACACCCACACACATTCCTATGAGCAATTTGAATCATTAATCAACCTAATGTACATGTTTTTGGGCCATGGATTGAAACCCAGTGTAAACCCATGCAACCTGGTAACTAACCTCTACGCCACAGCGCTGCTTTTCAGAAAATGACTAAAGGGTAACTAGCAGAAAGTTTTATCTATGGTAATTTAATAAGTACTTGATCAATGACATTTTTTTTTACCTTCTACAGTGAGTCTTGCTGAAGACGTGTTTTCTCCAACCTGAACACTGTACATTCCTGCATCCTTCATTGCGACCTCCTGAATAACTAGTTTCCGATAACAACCTTCACTGCAAATCTCGAAGCGCTCGGAAGGTAGAATCACGTTACGGCCTTTATACCAGCGAATGCTGCAGCGTGGGTTTGACACTGTACAGTCCAGTAACACTCGAGTGTTTTCCACAGCTGTTGTGTCTTGCAGCGGCTTTACAATATTCACAGGAAGTTCTACAACAAAAAAGAATTGTAAGATTAATGGCACTAATACTTAGTACTCTAATACTAATACTTAGTACTCTAATACTCAATACACTAATACTAATGTGAGAACTGCAACTCCGGAGGTCCTCCGGGAGAGGGCGCCCACGCCTGATTACTGATTAAGTGCTTCCTGCCTGCAGTAATTGGGCATGGGCTCCCTATATAAGGAGGAAATTTTCTGGAGAGCATTGGGAAGTATTGTTGCCCTAGGCCTATACCAAGCGTTGTGACTTTATATATTTTCGGATTTACTTATTGGATTTCTGGACTTGGACACTCTTTTGGATTTTCTCTTGGATATCTTTTGCACTGATTCTTCCCGTTTCCCTTCCTTAATAAAAGCTCTTGACTACTGTAAAATGGATCCGGCTGATGCTTACATGCTCTCGCCACCCACCTTGTCACAACTAATACTTAATACTCTACTATTAACACTTATTACTCTAATATTAATACTTACTCTCCACCTCAAGGTAAGCTATAGACTCCACATTCTTTGCAAGGAACTTGATTTCTCCGGAATCCTCGCTCTTAACGTTGCACATAAGAAGGAAATGCTTGGTTCCTGTAAAGCAGGAACAAATATTACTAGTATTACAGTAAATCTTGTTGCGATTATGGTGTGTATGGCCATATCGATTGGTATTCAAGTATTCATTAGCTCTCTTTTTCTCTAAATTGGGGTCACGGGACAGCTCACCAGTCCATTGCAGTGCCTGTATAAAAATATTCATTCATTCATTCATTCATTCATCTTCTAACCTGCTTATTCCCTAATTCGGGGTCACAGGGGTCTGCTGGCACCTATCCCAGTGCATATAGGGCAAAAGACAGAGGTACACCCTGAACAGGTCACCAGTCTATCTCAGGGCAAAACAAATTCACTCCTATGGACAATTTAGACCTAATCTGCATGTTTTTGGACTGTGGGAGAAAACCGGAGTACTAGGAGGAAACCCACGCAAGCACGGGGAGATCTTTCTGTGCAGAGTTTATATATTCTCCTCGCGTTTATGTGGGTTTCCTCTGAGTACTCCGGTGTCCTCCCACAGTCCAAAAACATGCAGATTAGGTGCATTGGTGACTCTAAATTGTCCGTAGGAGTGAATGTGTGTGTGAATGGTTGTTTGTCTATTTGTTGCCCTGTGATGGACTGGTGACCTGTCCAGGGTGTACCCCCGTCTCTTGCCCTATATGTGCTGAGATAGGCGCCAGCAGACCCCCGTGACGAATGAATGAAACCAACATTAAATACGGAATGTTATCATTAGGAAGCATTTATTTATTCATCTTCTATACCCTCTCAATCCCTAATTTGGGGTCAAGAGGGCTTATGACAGCTGTCTTTGATAGAAAAAATGCCTGAAGGGTACACCCTGGACAGGTTGCCTGTCTATAACATACACATATTCACACTTGCTCCTATTAATCACTAATCAACGTACTGTACATGGAAAGTGGTAGCCTAGTGGTTAAGATGCTGGACTAGTACCAGAAAGCAACCACTGTGGGCCCTTGAGCAAGGCCCTTAACCCACAATTGCTCAGTTGTCAAAAAGAGACCAAATGTAAATCGCCCTGGATAAGAGTGTCTGCCAAATGCCAAACTGTAACTGTAACATGTTTTTGGACTGTGGGTGGAAACCAGAATGTGCAGAGTAAAGGGTAGAATGCTGAAAGTAAAGTGTAGGGAAAACTGTGCACAGAAAGACCTCATGTCCACACTGTAAAGCCGAATGTTTTCACTAATTAATTGAACTGAGTTGTATTAACTTAAATAATTACAATTAGTTTATTTAGTATTTAGAACTTTTTCCTATTTGAGTTTGTAAAAATTAAACCTTTCAAGTAAGTTGAAAAATTTTAATGTTTTAATTTACCCAAAATGTCTCTTTATAGTTTTATAAACTCAAAATCTTTTAGCTTTGTGATTTTACTTATGACGTCATCTAGGTACCCGTAAACTGTTTTTGTCGCGCTCATGGTTGGTTCTTTCCAAGATGGCGGATCGGCCTCGCTACACACTACAGTAAGTAAAATATCCAAATATCCAAATCCAATATACATTTGGCTGGACTTAGGGTTCGAATCCTCAGATAACTTTCAGTGTCAGTGAAATTCATTAAAGAAATTAACTGTAGGATTATTTTATATTTTACGGTGACGGTGCGGGGACGGTTTTTAAATAAGACTTATTATTGGATACTATTTTTGTTGTACTGGATGTTAATACTCTTTGTATAGAGTCAAATAAAGTCTTTTGTCAGTATTTATATATTTTATATACTGCATGAAAAAAAAACCTTGTTATATATACACTGCATACTAATATTATTGTCAGTCACATGGTTGTTGTGTTTTTTTTTTATTTTATCTATTATAGGTTTCAAATGAGATAAAAGACTGGAAGAGCAAATTGTGTATAAACATCTATCGGTCCTTTACAGGCACATGTTCATTTATTATATCAAATAAAACACTGTATAAAGACAGTATTCATTTATTATATCTCATAAAACACCGTATAAATACAGTATTTATTTATTATATCTCATAAAACACCGTATAAAGACAGTATTACCTGTTGGACACTTGTTTAAAAATAAATAAATAAAAAATAAATGTCAGAAATGGTATTGTGTGTTTACTTGAAATTACAGCTGCATTTCCATACATTTATAGTGTTTACAGATGTAGAATTTGTTTAATTTAATTTTTGAATCTCAAAATGGAAAAGTTAATTAAATAAATTTTATTAAAGTGTATAAACTGGGTGACTTAAGTATCTACAGTTGGGAGAAATGAAACAAATGAAGTTAAGTCCTATCAAAATGTATAAGCAGGGTAATTTGGATATTGTAAGTAAAAAGTATTTTGCATGAGTACAACAAACTCTAAACTAGATGTTTCTGCTTACTTAAAATTGGAAATTTCATAGCTTAAAAAAAAAATTGACGTAACTGATTACCTCAATTTTTTTGAGTTTTTTCATCTTACAGTGCAGGAATCAAACTCAAAAACGTGGTGACAAGGAGAATGAGCAAAAATGGTAATAGTGGTAACCATGGTGCCATCTAGTAGGAAGCAAGTTTTGCATATGAGAATGGAAACCTGAACAGTACGTACCTTCCTGACGAATCTTGATGGTGTTAGTAGGTTTGATTTTCTCTTCATTTTTAAACCACTCTCCTGGAGCATCATCCAGAGACACCTCACACATAAACACAGCATTCTGGTCTTCTTGTATATCCAGATCTTCCAGACCATGCAACACTTCCAGATCTCTCTCTGTTCCAACAAGAGAATCTACAGCTGCAATCACTGTATTACACATTCACATGCACATACAAATCCTAAACCGTCTTTCGGCTGCTCCCGTTAGGGGTCGCCACAGCGGATCACTCTTCTCCACACTACCCTGTCCGCTACATCTGCCTC
>JAOTRA010000036.1:10392659-10412869 GCA_026260255.1 Pseudolaguvia tuberculata | reverse complement strand
ACCAATCCACCTAATCTGCATGTTTTTGGACTGTGGGAGGAAACCAGAGTACCCGGAGGAAACCCACGCAAGCGCTGAGAAAACATGCAAACTCCACACAGAAAGATCCCAGCCCGGGATTCGAACCCGGGCCCTTCTTGTTGTGATGCGACTGTGCTAACCACTACACCACCGCGCCGCCCCTACCCTACATTGCTATTAATAATATAATCCTTAACCTTTGGCAAAGGAGACTGAGCGAGGTTAAAGTAACAGTTAAACACAAAGATGGTTTAATAGACTTCAGCAAGCATTGTCCTCACTTCATGCACAAGACATCATGCTAACATATTATTAGGACCCTTAGTTTATTAGGTTAGTTTCAAGACATTCTATGTAATAGTTGTCCACAAACATGGCCGTACAGCTGGCTGTGTTAAGGTGTACATTACAGCACCTGCGATGTTGACGAAAAATGTCACAGAGTCGTCAACGGTGTCGCACACGTATTCTGCCGAGTCACTGACTATCGTCTCTGGTATAATGAGTCTTCTGTAAACCCCATCAACTTCAAGAATTAAGTTGTTGTTTTCTTCTACCTCAAGTCCGTTTCGATACCAGCGCACAGTTGCATTGGCTCTGGAAATTTCACAACTTAGCACCATCCTCTCTGATGTTTGCTGGCAAAGTTCCATTTGGGATTGGCTTGGGGATATTATGCGGACTGGGGGTTCTGTAAGAACACATATAAGAGGGTTAGTGCCTTATGCAAACTTTAACTCTCATGTAATTTATTCATTCATTCGTCTTTTAACCAGCTTATACCCTCTACTTTGCTAGAGCTCAGGGTTTGTTGGGGTGGCAGGCGTACACCCTGGAAGGTGGCCATCGTAAGCCACACATTGACAAACAACCACTCACATTCACTCTTTTGGGCAATTTAGAATCATCAATCAATTTGTAATGTACATGTTTTTGGACAGTGGGAGCTAACCGGAATACCTGGAGGAAACCCACGTAAGCGCGGGGAGAACATGCAAACACAGAAAGATCGAACCCTTGTTGTGAGGCGACCACTGCATAAGAATGCCGCCTCTATATGTAATTACTGATTATTTTTTAGGTATTGACTATAGCTACATAGCTACTATTATGCTAAAATGTAAAATTTTTAAAATCCATTATCAAAGAATTGATCAATATTTATCAAGATACGTTTCAAAGTGCTTTCTTAATTTGTTACCGTCCCCAGCTTCTGCAACGTAATTGTAATTACTATAAGCAATTAGGCACTGGCCTATTTAATTACAACATATATGTTACCATAATTCGTATTTTATTTACCTTTTATGCTTAAATAGAAGAATTTTGAGTCATCTGCAGTGTCACAGACATACTCTCCTGAGTCCTCAACTCTGCTGTGAAGAATCTTCAGTCTCCTGTATGGACCTTCTGTTTTTAATTTTATATTTTCACTTTCTTGAAGTTTCTGCCCATCCTTTAACCAAGTCACTTTTCCATTAGGACGTGAAAGTTCACAGCTGAGGACAATTTCCTCTGGAACATGTCGATCAAGGTGAACATCTTCTTTTGGGTAGACAATCATTACTGGAGGCTCTGTTCAGCAATAAAAAAGGGTTAAAATGATAGGGGACGATATGATGTTTTACATGTATAATTATATTTTAAGCATGAGTGGGGTTTTTTTTTTTCATTCATTTATGAATTCCAATGTATAAAAATCAGATAAAACTGAACGTACAACACATCAAACCTTAAGTTATTGTGAGTCCAGTTTTATTGGAATTGCATTTTTTTTATTGTGTTGCTGCATCAGCCCACATTAGGGAATGTGCATTTGTTATTTAGAAAGTAGATTGCAAAATTATAGGGTAACAAAAAGTAAATGGAAGCTTTGTGAATTGGTGACTTAGTGGTCAAGGTGTTGGCCTGATACCAGAAAAATTCCTAACACACAGCATCTGCCAAATACTGTAAAAGTAAGTATTTTCTGCTGCATGTAAGAAGTGGTTAAGGTGTTGCACTGATACCAAAAAGACCCGGGGTTCGATTCCCACCTCCGCCAAGCAACCACTGTGGGCCCTTGAGCAAGGCCTTCAGCACAGAATTGTTCAGTTGTACAAAAAGAAATCAAGTGTAAGTTGTTCTGGATAAGAGTGTCTGCCAAATGCTGTAAATGTAACTGCAATGTTGCTATACTTACCTCGGACATTGACCTTGAAAACTAAGGCACTACCTCCCGCACGACATGTGTATGTCCCAGCATCCGTCATTTGAACTGACTGGATGATTAACGTTTGCTTTGTGTGCGCCGTCGCTATCATGACTTTGTTATTGGGCTGTATCTCAACTCCGTCTTTGTACCATCGTGTAGTAGCAGTAGATCTGGACACCTCACAACAAAGCATAAGGTCATCTTTTTCCACTACATTTTTGTGGAGTTGTTCTTCTGGGATGTAGGCAAATGTCACAGGGGGTGCTGCAAAGAAAATAATTATTCTAATTGATTTCTGGAGTCCTTCTTTTCTTTATGTGTGCTAAATCATTTTCACATCAAGCATGCATTATTAAGAGTAGCTAATTGCCTCCACACTAAACAGCCAAACTAAATGAAAATAAAATAGCATTAAAGCTTTATGAGGATGAATCTCTGTTAGACATGCTCTTCCTCTTGCATGACTCCGTTATATAAAGAAAGCATCAGGAAGATGGGTAGGTTGCAGCTACAACTAGCATGTTATCTATCATACAGATGCTACAGAATGGATCCACTGATTTTATTTGATGACAGTTGTGTACAGTACATATGGCTTGTTAGTTTGCAGTTATTCAGGTAAACTTTGGACGTCACCTTTAATGTCCACATAAAACTCGCTGAAATTTGCATCATCAGCTGTATTACATGTGTAAACACCAGAGTGGGAATATGTGGCTGACAGGATAACCAACATCCTCATGGTGTTCTCTGACTGGAAGAAAATTCCAGACTGAGGAAACAGTTGAGTCCCATCCTTGTACCATTGGACCAGAGCAGTGGGCTCAGAGATCTCCCTCTGGAGAATGATAGGCGAGCCTGCTTCGAATGACTTGGTCTTCTCAGTCTCAGTGAATGTCACGGGGTGTGAAGCTAGGATTTATTTATTCATTGGAAAAAACGGAATTACTATTGGTTTACCGTTGCCATTGTTTTACATGCTATCTGCCAGTTTACTAAAGGATCAAAAAGGAAAATGATAGAAGGGGGTGGGGGTGATTATTCTATGAATGATGCATTCGTTTGTTTAAAGAATAATAGAATTTAGATTTTTTTGTTACATGTTTCTAAAATATTTGGTGGACTCCACAGGCAATTGGAAAGAACATAAATACTAGAGCTTTTAATGGACCCCATAAATGATGTATTTTAAGTCAAATATGTTGGATTTTATTTAAAGGAACTGTTACTCAACACAATCTATAATTTCTATTATTTGGTTATGTATGTTTACTTGTTATTGCATTATATAAGGAAAAGGCAGTTTGGGGAATAAAGTGTTATTTGTGTTAATGTTTTTTAAGGCAAAATATAGACTCAAAATCACCTGCAACATCCACCCTGAAAGCTATATGATCATCCTTAGCTTTACAGCTATACATGCCCGAATGCTTAAGCTCAGCTGATTGGATGACCAGTGTCCTCATGGTACCCTCTGATTTGATGTCAAGTCCAGACTCTGGTAGAAGCGGCATTCCGTCTTTAAACCAGGTAACTTGGGCAGCTGATTCAGTGATTTCACACTGGAGTGTAATTGGGCAGCCTGCTTCAATGTACTTGTTTCTTTCCACCTCTGGAAGTGCTATAAACCTCATAAGAGTAGCTATGGACATTTATTAAAATTAAAAATAGTAAAGGCTGTGGTAGAACACATTTTTGTCTGGCTAGTCTAAGCATTAGTCTTTTTAGTATGAAGTAAGATTGAGTAAACTACCGCCTGGAAAAAGCTTAAGACAGGCCTGGTATCAAGTAAAGACCTTACAATAAAGAATAACATCTTTTTGGCATTGTTCTATGACGGTAATATGATTGTCAAAGGTAGCAATAAACAAATTTCAATATTTAATTTCTAAATAATAGTTATATTTAATTTATTTATATATTTATTTTATTTATTTGTATATCCATATGTATTAAATACACAACATGTTTAGAAATGTTGCTAGAAAATCACCTTGACTGTCCATCTTTGACACAATATCATCAGGACTGTCACAGTTGAACGGTCTAGTTTCAGACAGCTCCGGTGATTGAACCATTGATTTTATCACATTTCCATCTTTTGGGATATTGCTTTCACTCTTTGAGATGGGTGGTTTGTCCTCTTTATTCCAGAATACTTGGCTTTTAGAGTCACAAATGTCATATTCTGAATCATTTGGTGATTCTAATTCCAAAGGTCGGTTCGTCTCCATCTCTGAAAGTGGTTTGGACGTAGATGTAGCTACATAGTTGAGTAGCAAAAAGAAAATGATGTTGACTTAAAGTAAAGAATTAACTTTTAACTTATAGATATTTATTAAATTGAATAGATAAAAATAATCCAGTTCATTTAAAAGATCTACTGATCCTAACTTAATATTAAAAGGTATTTGAGTAATTTAAAAATCTTGGTAAAATCTTGGTTTAAAACTATTGTAGTGTCTAGGAGTAAGAATCACCTTCAATATTCACGTTGAATGCGACTGCTTCGGCATATGTCTTGCAGATGTATATGCCACTGTGAGATAATTCAGCTGACTTGACGAGCAGTTTTCTCATTGTTCCTTCAGACCGAAATGAAACTCCATTTTCGGGTGACAGCTTATCTCCATCTTTGTACCAGCAAACAGATGCAGTGGCATCGGAGACCTCACATTCCAGGTCAAAAGGCTCTTCAACTAGAGCCGATATGTTCATCTGAGCTTCACTGACATTGGAGAACATCACTGGTGGTACTGTGGGCAGCATTATAGAGAGACACATTGGCATTTGTCAGTCCAGGGCGTATGTTTAATTAATTGTATTAAATCCATAGCAAGATTATTAAGAGTTGCACCAGATTATAACAATTATTTGTTATTTAAGAAAATGACGGTGCATTGAATGATAATAAGAACACATAGGAAACAATTAATCAAACTAAGAGCAAATGTTTGTATAAATCCTTTTGGACAAAGGAAAGAGACAGTAAGACGGTGATGGATGATGATCATTAGTAGCGCAAGAATAAACAAAAGCGCAAAAAGACAAAAAAAGACAAAAAAAACAAAAGAATCAAGAATGATGGCAAATTTACAACAGAACATGGAATGGCAATGGGAACAGAAAATGAAATGGGAAAATGGATTGATCCATTTTGGTATAAGCAGGTGGTTACATTAAAATGAAAATGCATTAATTATTATGCAAATAGCTGGATTCTTTTGTTGCGTACTACAGACCTAAGATTTAACCTTTAAGGTTAAGCTTTCTGCTGGACTTAGTCATTAACCCTGCATAGTTGTAATAGCATGTCAAATGTGTTCAATTAATTCCATATTTAATTTATTTTTATAGATTATATTTAGAGTAGGGCACAACAAGAAGGTCCCCGGATCGATTCCCGGGCCAGGGGTCTTTCTGTGCGGAGTTTGCATGTTCTCCCCGTGCTTGCTTGGGTTTTCTCCGGGTCCTCTGGGTTCCTCCCACAGTCCAAAAACATTCAGATTAGGTGGATTGGTGATTCTAAATTGTCCATAGGAGTGAATGTGAGTGTGAATGGTTGTTTGTCTATGCATTGCCCTGAGATGGACTGGCAACCCGTCCAGTGTGAACCTTTGCCTCTTGCCCTATCTGCACTTGGATAGGTGCCAGCAGACCCCCGTGACCCCAAATTGGGGAATAAGCGGTTAAGAAAATGAATGAATGAATGAATATTTACAGCATTTGACAAACTTACTTATCCAGACCAGCTTGTATTTATCTCTTAGAAATATACAACTGAGCAATCAACAGTTAACTGTCTTGCTCAGGAGCCCAGTGGTGGAAACTTAGTGTTAACGGGAACCAAACCCTGATTTTCCAACAAACAGCCTAACACCTTACCCATTATGCTACCACTTGCTTTATCTATTCAAGTATATTGTCACTGTATGTCTTTTCTACATCACAGTAAACGCACATACTTATGTTGGTATATGTCAACCTACATGCAGTAAAAATGGTTTAAATAATATATCTATATATATATATAATTAGCTGAAGTCAGCACTATAGCACATATTAGTAACAGTTGCATGACTGAAGGGGTTAATATTGCAATCAGATGGGTTGAGATGTCAAAGATGACTGAAGAATCACCTGGTGAATCCATAGAATTCAGGATGTGGTTATCCTTTGTTTCATAACTGTATATTCCAGAGTCAGGGCAGTCTGCTAATTTGATCTCTTCTGATCTGATATCTTCTAACTGCATTATAGATGTGCTGAAAGATGCACTGATACACTCTTGGATCAGTTGGTGCTCTTGTCTGTACCAGCAACCCTGAGATGTAGTATCTGTATGCTCTTTTTGTGAAACACTGGCATTGTCTTCTTCCTCGGATGTTGTTTCATTCTTCTCAGTCTGGGCGACGGTTGAACTGTTCAGCTGTGCAGCTAGAGTTTAATTCATCATGATTTCATTAAAGACGTTGTTTTATGACCCCTTTTATATAAAAGTATATTCTATTTACTTTTACTTTAAATAGCAAAAATATTAGATGTTTTTTGTGCAATAAACATGAATTAAACTATGTTTTAAATCACCTTTGACATACACCTTAAATTTTATGACATCATCCATTGCCTCACAGCTGTACACCCCTGTGTGCCTGTGCTCTGCGGTTGGAACCACCAGCCTTCGTATGCAGTCCTTTGACTGTATAACTAATCCATACTTGGTTTGGAGCTGTATCCCATCCTTAAACCAACATACTGGGGCATCTGGGCTAGATACTTCACACTGTAGTACTAAAGGCATACCACTTTCAATAGTCTTGGTTTTGCCACTCTCAGGGACTGGGGCAAATTTGACTGGTTTAGCTGAAAGTGCTTCAGGTTTGGAGAGACAAAGTCAAGAGACAAAGTCAAGTATAAAAATAACATCCAATGTGAGCATCAACTGTGTTGATTAATTTGGTCTTTCCTAATAAGATGATGTCTAAAAATTACAGTGTTAGTTAATTACACGCTTATTAATAATGTGCTAGAGACACAGCGTAAAGTCACCTTTCATTTGGTCTTGATATATCACCCAATCATCCTTTGTCCCCGATATCAGAACCTCTTTGGGAGCTATCTGGCCAAACTGTTCCCTTGAGGTCAGATTTGACATCATATTCTTGTCATCTTGTTTATGTACTTTTAAAATGTCCCCATGTCCAAAGAAATGGGCTTTCTTTTCAGAGACCTCGTCCAGGTCTGTGCAACAGACTGCTTCAATGGCCTTTTCATCTGACATGTCTTGAGCTGCTGAGATATTCATCTTTTCAATTAGTGTATTTCAAGATGTGTATAGATAGATTTCTAATAATGTAGTAATGCTAATAAAACAATGACTGTGGCTGACATTTGCCAATATAATTAGATTAAAATCGTATCTATTTTATACTTTTTTTTTAAATTTTATACTTTATAAATTAGACATCATTCATTCAACTTCTTTTCCGCTTATTCCCTAATCACAGGGGTCTGCTGGTGCCTATCCCAGCTTACATAGGGCGAGAGCAAGGGGTACACCCTGGACGGGTTGCCAGTCCATCTCAGGGCATCACATAGACAAACAACCATTCACACACATATTCACTCCTATGGACAATTTAGAATCCAATCGACCGAATCTGTATGTTTTTGGACTGTGGGAGGAAGTACCCGGAGTACCCGCAGGAAACTCGTGCAAGCGCGAGGAGAACATGCAAACTCCGCACAGAAAGATACTCTGCCATTAAAGTACAGTGGCTTCAGTCATTGTTTATCTTCATGGGAATTTTTTCAATGGGAAGATGGGTTTTGTTAGATGTGAATTTCATTTCTAAAATGATTAATTTGTTTAGGAATTTTAGGTCAGTCTACTCCAATAAGATAGTAAAATAATCTGTAAAGTTATCTTGGCAAGCCATGCAATTTTTTTTTCATCTTAAAAAAATGTAAAATCTTTAGATTGAGTTAATTAAACAAACTGAAAATGACATTAAATATGTTTAAGATGTTTGCAATGGGATGTACTTTGCTCTCATCATCACTTGCTGAATGATAGAGCTTATATGAATCACCTTCATAATCCACCTTACATGCTAAAACCTTGTCATCCGTGCAAATTGCTTGTACTTTGATGTAACTTCTGTCGTCCTCTTGAAAACCGCATGTTGCTTCCTGTTTGATGTATTGATGTTTGGGAAGGTCTTCATTCTTGTAGACCCCGAATAGAGCAGTGGAATCCAATTTTGCATGCTGACTTTGTTTAGGGATGATATTCTCTATATGCTCCTTTAATAACAACCCAGAAACATCCGTAAAACCCAAGTTGTTTTGAGTCATAAACTCAGGACAGTTCGTAATGCTCAAGCGTTCCTTGTTGTTCTTAATCTTGTCCACCTTGGAAAGTGTGGTCAAGCTCAAGCCCTTTTTTTTCACCTCGCTTTTTCCAATGTCAAAGCAATCTGTAAAGCTTAAGCCTGTTTTAGTCATATTAGTCTTGGCAACTTTAGGACCTGCCATACATTTTTCCTTTAGGCTTCTTAAGCTTTCTTTAGTGTTGTCAATTATGGCCAAGTCAGGATCTGCTATGAAGGTCATGCTTTCGTAAGCGTTCTCGGTTATGGCCAAGTCAGGATCTGCTATGAAGCTCAAGCTTTCTTTAAGGCTCTTGCATTGTGAGACTTCAGAACAGTCTGTGGAGCTCAAGCTTGTTTTGGTCGTATTAGTCTTGGCCACTTCAGGACCTGCTATGAAACTGTCCATTTGGCTCTTTAAGCTTTCTTTAGTGTTCTCTGTTGTGGCCAAGACAAGATCTGCTATTAAGTTCAAGCTTTTGTCAATGGTCTTTGTCTTGGGACAATGAGGGACTGCTGTGAAGTTCGCGCTTTCTTTAAGGTTCTTGTCCTTTGGGTATTCAAGATTTTCTATAAAGCTCAAGCTTTCTGGAAGGCTGTAGTTTTTTGAGACTTTGGAACAGTCTGTGAAGCTTGAGCTTTGTTTAGTGCTCTCAACATCAGCCAAATCAGACACTGTAGCGAATCTCAAGCTTTCTTCAAGAATTTTGCTCATTGTGAGCTTAGGAATGTCTGTAAAGCGTACACTTTCCGTATTCACAATGTTCTTGGTCAAATCAGGAATTGTTGCTTCCTGGGGGAAAGCCAGACTTTCTTTAGTGATCTCGCTCTTTGCAAACCCAGAACCGTCTGTGACACCCAAGCTTTCCATAATGTTGAACTTTGCAATTTCAGAGAAGGATTCAGCTATAGTTATGATGTGCACAAAGAAAAGTTTCAGTGGGTTTCCACTTTCTTAATTAGAAGCTGATTAAATAGCTGTTTTAAGTGATTTATACTTTCAAGATTTATACCACATAAGAGGGAAAAAAAATAAGAGAGACGACCATATGATACCGGTCTAGAAACATCACACAAATCAAGCCAACAGTAACAACAATAGATTTTGCTTGCTAAATATTGTTAGTTTGATTCTTACAGGGTTTCATTCATTCATCTATTTGCTCACATATAAAATATATATATTTATGGTTTATTTAGACATTATAGACACTTCAAGACATTATGCTTGTTTTGAATAGAATTAAGTAAGAGGATAGATGCAAACGGAAACTTTCCTGATGTTGATGTACTGCAAAGAAGAAGGGAATCTACAATTATAATTGTTAGCTGGAAAGAAAGGTTTGCAAACCAACTGGATGTTGGATTAAGACAAAGTATTAGTTTGGGAAGCATTTTCAAGAATGGGTTACCAAGGTGCATGGGTTCAGCATCTTTAGGTACAGCCATTGAAGGGTTACACACCACCATTGTTAGTGGCGCAGATGCACTGGGTTAAGTGTGCAAAGGGTGAAGTAGCAGTTGTATCACCTTTCATATCCACAGAGCACTGGACAGTATCATCAAAGGTCTCACTTTCAGAGTGAGATTGCTCGGCTGTTAGGAAAGCCACAAAGAAAACAATAAGTTTTCTAGGGTCAATTAGAAATAATGCTCCTAGTTTAGAATGGGATACAAATAAAACCACCTTTGTCTGGATTAAACTGTGTATGATCATCTGGCATCCTAGGTCTTTTTATTCCGTTGTCTGTGGTCTCAGATGGTTTGATGGTTAAAGTTCTTTTAGGCACCTCCCACTTTATTTGAGGCTCGGGTTCAATTTCATTTTCTGCTAATATCTCTCTCTCCTTATTTAATTGGTGGGTATGTTCAGTATATTCAATGGGATCCCATATTTCACAATGTTGTGCAGCAGAGATGCTTTCAACAGCATAGTCGCCCTTCTCAACATCAGGGACCTCCAGCAGTTTCAAAGGTGACGCTAAAGATTATCATTGATAAAGGAATACTTTATGCAGTTTCTGTGACTAACTTAATGAAAATATTTGCTGTTAAAAGCCAACAATAAGCACAGACACGGACGACAAACATCCTAAACAAGGAACATGTTGTTAGTTACTACACTAAGGCAATGACAGCTAGAGGCAAAATTTAAAAAATCACCTTCATCTTGTACATTAAACTGGATGATTTTATTCTTTCTCTGAGAGTTTAGCCATCCAGACTCAGAGGACTGTGCTGCCTTTGCAGCAAGCTTTCTTCTGCTATCTTCCATTTTGATATGCGCTTGACTTTTTGAGATGAGCTCTACTCCATCTTCATACCAACACACCTTGGCTGGTGGGTCTGAGATCTCACAGTGTAGCTCAGTGGGGTAATCTGCTTCAAGCAACTGGTTCTTCACAACCCCTGAGAATGCTGAGAACTTCACCAGGGAAGCTTATTGTGAAATATACATAACATTACAACTTGGTAAATAAAGTTCCCACACTGACTAATCTGTGATCTCTCAGACCTTTTGCCAAACAGCAAGTAAAAATATCGAATGCAGCACATGTAACAGAATTATCAAGATGCATACATAGGACGCTTGTCCATAAAAGCAATGCTATGTGGCACAGACAGATTTTTTTCTATTAGTTTGCGTTTAAATAAATGCAAATTTAGGCAACTATATGTACATGCTTCTCAGAAAGACATCAATTACCTTTGACGTCAACAGTGAACTGTACAGAATCATCAGTCATGTTGCAGCTGTACAACCCAGAGTGGCTAGATTCTGCTGAACGGACTGCCAGCATCCTTTGTATGCCTTCTGCCTTTACGTCCCAGCCAGTGCCATTCAGAATCTCTGTTTCATCCTTGTACCAGTAAACATCTGCTGTAGGGTCTGATACCTCACAGCAGAGTTCAAAACTGTTGCCAGCTTCAATGCATTTATTCTTCTCAACTTCTTGAACAGGCAAGAACCGTGCTGGCACAGCTGCAGATGGTGATTCAAGATTAATATTCAATTAATAAAGATCTAAGCTAATACGGACAACATTGATAATTGACAGAACTGATGATCTTCATGCTGTAACTATCTCAAACAATGTCTGAAGAGCAAAAGCAAGATTAAGATTTACCTTTAATTTCAACTTGAAACTCAATGACGTCATCTTTTGTTGTGCACCTGTACACCCCAGAGTGAGACACCTCTGCCGATTCAACAATTAATCTCCTTAAACAACCGTCAGATTGAAAACCTACACAACTTTGTGTAAGAATTTCCTTTCCATCCTTGAACCAGCAGACCTGCTCAGAGGAGTCTGATATCTCGCACTGCAGGACGATAGTACCTCCTGCTTCAAAGGTCTTTCTCCTTTCGATTTCCGGACCAGCTAAGAACCGTACTGAGGGTGCTATAGATATTTTTAAGTAAGTCTATTATCTTGCTGCACTCGCTAATGTTTAGCTATGCAACATGCCATTTCTATACAGTATATTAATTACCTTTGACTTCCACATTAAACTGGACAGCAGCACCTTTTGTCTTGCAGCTGTATACTCCAGTATGAAAAAATTCAGCCTTTTCTACTACCAGTGCCCTTTTGGTTCCATTAGACTTTAAGTCTAGTCCACTTTGTGAAAGAAGTTTTGCTTCATCTTTGTACCAAACAACCTGGGCACTTGGATCTGAGAGCTCACATTCTAAAATAATTGGGAATCCAGCTTCAATTAATTGATTTCTGTCTACATCTGGGCGTGCCAAGAACCTCACGGGTGGAGCTATGGGTGTATTAAAGAATGTTAATTATAATATAAATACACTTATAAACTAACAATGTATAAGGGATCATCAAAGCAATCTTACAGTCCTCAACAAATTATATATAGTGTTTGATACAATTGATCATTTCAATTCAAAAAAGATTTTCCTTTTACCTTCAACCTCTACGTTAAACCTGATGACATCATCGATTGCATCACAGCTGTATACTCCTGAATGGGAGAACTCTGCTGACTGGATGACAATTCTCCTCATTGTTCCTTCTGCTTGAATGTGAAGTCCTTCAATCGACTGCAGTTCAACTCCGTTTTTATACCAGCGGACTGGTGCTTCAGGGTTTGACAGTTCACAGTAGAGGACGATTGGATTGCCTGCTTCCACAAACTTGTTTCGGTCCATCTCAGATAATGGAGTGAATTTGACTAGTGGAGCTGCATATAAAAAAAAAATAAGTAGAAAATTATAATAGTTAAATTGAAGCCTGGAGTAATGGCTCCAAGCCACAAGCAGGCGCTCACCTTGTATATATAGAGCTGCAGAATCACGAATTCCATAGGCAATGAAAGTAATTTCAGCCCCATTGTCAGTGTCTCTTACCCCTCGGATTCGAAGCGATTGGTGAGTTCGAGACCTTCTAGTGAGAAAACGTTCATCATCTTGAATTTGAGTGCCATTCCAAAACCATGTGCCTATAACTGAGGCAGATAGCTCAATAGAAAAACAGGCATCCTGGCCTTCAGGCACAAGTGCATCTTGTAAGGGTGCTTGTATTTTGGCTACAGGAACTGGAAAAAATAATACGGTTCATTAGTAACATAAAAGTCATATGTCCAGAACATTGCTAGACCATCTAGCAGTACTTTTATGTAATAGAGATATCAAACTTCTGATTGGACGTTTGTAGATTAAAGTTCCAGAACTATCAAGCTGCCATTATTGGGCTCTTGAGCAAGGCCCTTAAACAGTTCAGTTATATCAAAGTAAGTCAGAAGCAGGAATCGATTGAGCATAAATGTTTTGTCATAATGTTACCCAAATGAACTGCCCGAGGGAACTCCACATATCCACTTCTTCCATATTTGTTGATACTACAGATGCGGAATCTGTAATCAGCCTCACAAGGAACACTGTCACCAAGAATTTCCACTGATGTTGCAGAGTCTGTGGTTAGACACTGTAGCCACTCCTGAAAACCTATTTCTTGTCTCTCTAGGATGTAGCCTGAGGGTGGATTCTTCCGACAGTCCTGTGCTGGCACCCAAGACAGGAGTGCTGCATTTGCACGCTCAGTATTTATCTGAACTCCAACAGGGCAGCTAGGTGGACATTGCCTAACAGCTGAAAAATCATATAAGAAAATAAATGATTTCCCTATATCAACAAAATGAGCCAACCGTTTTAAAGATTGCAAACATGTGATCTATGCAAATTCCTAACACTTTATAATGCAGCTGACGTAGATGTTAATTGTTATAACTTTATTTTTGATAGACTTATAGTTGCCAGTCCTTCCCAGGGCAACACAGACAAACAACCATTCACACACACATTCACTCCTATGGACAATTTACAATCACCAATAGACCTAATCTGCATGTTTTTGAACTTTAGGAAGAAACCAGAGTACCCGGAGAAAACCCACGCAAGCACGGGGAAAACATGCAAACTCCGCACAGAAAGATCCCTGACCATCTTGTTGTGAGGCGCCATGCTATCCACTACGCTATCGCGCCTCCTGATTAAAAAAATTCTTTTTTGCTGCTGGAGCATATCCCAGTGCACATAGAGTGAAAGGCATGGGTACACCCTGGTCAGGTCACCAGCCCAACGCAGGGTCACACATAGACAAATATCAGACGGATATCAGACGAATAACAGACACTCACTCCTATGGGTAATTTAGAATCACCAATCAACCAAATGTACATGTTTTTAGACTGTGGGAGGAAGCTGTGGAGAACATGCAAACTACACACAGACAGATCCCCGGCCCGAGAATCTAACCCGGGACCTTCTTCCTGTGAAGCGACCGTGCTAACCACTATGCTGCCCTACATATGTTCAAATTAGAATAAATAGGAACTGTAAAGTGATTTCAGTTAAATGTCGATTTTAAATCCAACGCAGAAAACTGTAACAGAGCTTCCAGCTGGACTGGTTAAATATGAATTGTTTCTAACCTTTCACTCTTAGCTGAGATGAAGTCTTCGATCTCCCAACGTAGAAAACGACCATTCCTGAATCTTGAGGTGTGGTATTAACAAAGACCAAGATGTGAGTTCTACCAAATGATTTGATGATGGTCTGATGAGTCTCTCTCAGCTCTATTCCATCTTTGTACCAGTGAATGTCCATTTCCTCCTCTTCTACCTCCACACAAAAAGCAGCATTTTCTCCTTCCAAAACATCTACTTTTCTGGGAAGCTTTCTTACGATTGTACCTTTTGAAAAAAAAAAGTGTAAATTTCTAGCCAACAACTTTTATTTTGATGATGACTTATATTGTGTTAAATCTCATCTAAAAAAAATAGTTCCTTAAGATATTTACCTTTGACAGTTACCTCAGCTATGCTTCTTCCTCCATCTGGCATTTCACAGAGATAGATTCCATCATCATCAACTCCCATGTCACGAATCGTAAGACGGCGCTTTGTTCCCCACTCCTCCATCCCATATTTGGCCCCTGGCTGTAGTCTCCTATCTTCTAAATACCATGTAATACATACAGAGTCTTCTGGCACTTCACACTCAAGGATGGCCTGTTCCTGCTCCCAGACCTCAAGATCATTGAGTGGTTGCTTAAATCTTACAGGTGGTTCTGTTGTTGTACACACAAATATACACACAACAGTCAACCGTAACATTAAAAACAATATGACATCTTCGTTTAATTTAGCATAAAAACAGTTGTTTCACAATGACTGGTTTTATTAAGGCTTTTAAATAAATGTATATTGCTGGTAAGCGGCTTTATGTGACTAAAAGTAAACTTATTGACGGTTTTGTTTAGAATTTAGCTTTTGTAGCTAAATTTGATTACATTGTGCGTTCGTATAAGTTGATGATGTAATCATGTTACAGTGTGTAGTCATAGGAGTCGAAGATGTAATCACGTTACAGTGTGGAATTATATGAGTTGATGATGTAATCATATTACGGTACATAATCATATTAGTTGATGATGTAATTAAATTACAATGTGTAATTATAAATTGAGGATGCAATCATATAAGAATGTGTAATTATGAGTTGATGATGTAATCATGTTACAGTGTGGAGTCATATGAGTTGATGATGTAATCATGTTACAGTGTGGAGTCATATGAGTTGATGATGTTACATTGTGGAGTCATATGAGTTGATGATGTAATCATGTTTCAGTGTGGAGTCATATGAGTTGGTGATGTAATCATATTAAACTGTGGAGTCATATCATCTGTGTTAATAATGTTTTTCTAAATCTTCACCTCACAAAATTTTTGCAGTGCAGATCTCACCAACTGCATTATTGTCATTCATTCATTCATTCATTCATTCATTCATTCATTCATTCATTCATTCATTCATTCATTCATTCATCTTCTTACCACCTTATTCACAATTTGGGGTCACGGGGTCTGCTGTAGGCTATCCCAGTGCACACAGTGCGAGACAGGAGTACACCCTGGACGGGTCACCAGTCCATCTCAGGGCCACACACAACCACTCGCACACACATTCACTCCTATGGCCAATTTCGAATCACCAGTCAACCTAATCTGTTTTTGGACTGTGGGAGGAAACCGGAGAAAGCCACACAGAAAGACCAGCGCAGAATCAAACCCTGGACCGAGATGAGGTAACCCCTACACCACCATGTGACCCTATTGTCACTTATCTCAAAGTAAATCCACACATCTTTACACACAGCATGTATTCTGTGTCAATTTCAAACCTCTTTTAATTGATGACAGATAGCATGAAAAATTGCTTCTTCAGCCAATAGATCGATACATTGTTGCATCTCTAGTTAATTCTAAATTACAAGCATTTTTGACAAGTGTGTTATAAAAAGATTTTTAACACATAGTCGGGTTAGATAAGAAAGGTAGTGGGACAGTGGGGGCTCACTGGTTAAGGTGCGGAGTCGTTGATCAAGACCTGGGTTCTTGAGCAAGACCCTTAACCCTTCCTGCTCCAGGGATGCTGTAACATAGCTAACCTTGCGCTCTGACCCCCAACTTACTAAGATAGGATATGCGAAAAAAGAATTTCCCTCATGGGATCAATGAAGTATATAAAAAATAAATAAATAAATAAACTGTAACTGATGTCACCTGACAACATTAGATAGTGAAGGAATCTTAACCACATACATTTGCCACTACATATATTGCTGACAGTGTGGTCACACTACACTAGTGCATAGGTAGCAGCTGTTAAGGGGGGCTCGAGAACCTGTTAATAATAAATGAGAAATAAACAGGAGGAGCTAGCAATTTTTAGTAATCCACTAGGGGCAATCTAATTAGTCCTGCAGCTATCAGTCCTGCAAGTATTAGGCACTTGTTAGTGCAAAGTTTGTGCGATCGAATTTAAAAATGGTAAAATAATAGCTTTTTTAGATTAAAACTAGTTAAAGTAAAACATCTTAAACATCTAAAAAAGAAAAAAGAAGAGTAGTAGCTGTACAAGTGACATATATTGGCGTGTATTGCATTCAGAAACAGGCTCAACCGTTACACTGGATAAGGTAGAACTATACTGCAAGGTTTACGGTCACCTAACCATCATATCTATAAGAGACTAAACCAATGTTCCAGCATGACAATGACCCTGAGCACAAAGCTCCGGAGCTGCATTATCACATGCTGGGTTAATATTATAGTTAAAAATACATGAATGTTCAGCACAAAGTCCTGATCTTAACACCACAGGACCCTTTTGGGATGAACTGGAACGGCGACTGACCCACCCCAGACCTCCTTACCTGACATTATTGTCTGATCTCACTAATACTGTTGGAACTGAATGAAGAGATATCTCACATTCAAGAACAACATTAAAGTGAAAGGAGATTGATCCAATATCAATATTGGAATCAATCTGGTAGAAGATGTTTGTAACTACATTTGTTTGTAATTCTCAGACGACCTAAAACCTTTGGCATTATATTGTATTTATGTGTAAATATAATTTATGGTATCTCCTAAAAGGTTGAAAAACCCCTGATGTTGTGTATACCATGATACAGTGTATCAAATGTATGTACAGTGCAACCAACATCAAAACCCAGACAAAAATGCATTGATTTTAATTAATTTGATACTTCTTATTATAATTAGTACTAAATTAGACTTGACATGCAAGTGATCATGGCAAGCAGTATTAACAACACTAAGCACATACCTTTGACAAAAAGATGTACTGCACTTAGTGTTTGGCCTGCAGTGTTGGATGCAGCACAAACATATACTCCATTATCCTGTTGTTTGCAGTAGAGCACTTTAAGTGTAAAGTATCCTTCTCTGTCTTCATATAGAAGATACCGTCTTCCAGACAAAATAATTCTACCATCTTTTCTCCATATAATTTCTGGTTTGGGTTTTCCTGTCACATAGCAACGGAATTTAGCATGTTTTCCTTCTGTCACAGCAAACATTTTTACTTTGGCTGAAGTTAACAATGGGTCTTCTTTCAGCCTAGTCACTACATGTCTGCTGCTTCTTTGTTTTCCTTGATTTGTCTTGCGGTGGCCATTAGTATAACCATTACGATTTCCTTCATCTTCATGTCCAGGACCAGCATCCACCAACAACACAGCTCCAGCCAGACTTTCCCCAAACTCATTCCTGGCTTTGCATGTGTAGACTCCACCGTCAGGTGCCCTGGTTTTGAAAATCTTGAGCTGAAACCATCCTCCGTCCTGATACCCGACACTAAAATGTGTACTTTCGAAGATCTCATTCAGCTTTTTGCCATCTTTTTCCCACACCACCTCTGGCCTAGGTTTCCCCCACAGCTTACAGGAAAAGACTGCATCTTCTCCTCGACCCACTCGTGTCGAAAGAGGTTTGATAAGAAACCGGGGTTTGTTCTCTTCTCTCACCTCCATCTCCTGAGCTTCACCTTCTACTTTCAATGTTGCTGCGGCATATGTCTCCCCTATAGAGTTTTTAGCTTTGCATGTGTACTGGCCACCGTCTTCTGCTGTCACCAGAGTAATAATGAGATTGTAAACATTGCCATCCTCAAACACACGATATTTGCCACCTGTTTGAATTGTCTCATTATTTCTCTCCCATATGACTGCTGGTCTGGGATCTCCACTAATCTGGCATTTAAGGACAGCATCGGTTCCGCTCTGCACCACCACAGGACGCGGGTAGGCCATAAACCGGGGTGCTCCACCAAACACATCCATTCCTCTTCTCTTGCCAGCCTCGTCTTCTTTCACCAGACTATTTTAGCAGGTTGGTGTCTGAATCAAAGCATGTAAAATCTGTCAAATATATAAAACAAATATTTACAGTTTATATATGAATTAATTAGTACAGTAATTCTCATTTTTTTCTCAATATATCTGAATCCTGAATTTTGCAGCATGTTTTTGCCAACAAATGTCCAAATGTATGCCTGCTCATTACTTTTTTTTGAGAAAGGTAGTCACGTTTTTGTACAGTGACATAACGAGATCTATTTTATTTCATGTAAAAATAGTTTTTCAATGTTGTTGGTTTTCAAACAATATTGCGCTTACTAACATTAGTGTGAAAATAGAATAAGAAAGTAATGTCATTAAACGCAAGTAAATGCTGTCCATGGTACAGTATGTTAATTGTAAAGTATATAGTTTCTTTCTAAAACTGGAGTCTACAGATGATAAGAAAAGATTCCCATACTGGAAGGTGCGAAAGGCTTGTGTGAAGTCACCAGATTTTTATGGGATACATTGGAATTCAGAAAGAGAGAAACAACTGAAAAATGATCCAAAAATAAATGCCATGCCGTGCCGCCTGGCAGTGTTCAGCGATAAAGTTTCGATCTCCTTCTATCCATAGTCAGTGCACTGTGTTACACTCCATTCAATATTCCACTCTATAAATATACATTCTGTTGAGTTGCTTATGGCTGATTACACACACATGTTACTGGTGAAACGTTCTAGAATACTTTCCAGAAAATCTAGAATTTTTTTTTTTTTAATTTCATTAACACATTTGAAATAAATCTTTGGAGAAAGGGGCTTGTTTCTTATTTTTTTCAGTAAGTGTTCACGTTGTAATTTCCTATTAGTAATTAACAAATTCAAAGTTTTTACGAAAATCCTCCTAAAAGTGTTAAAAGATGGTCTGGTAGATGAGTTTAAAAAAGGATGAGATAACATGAGATAAGATAAGCTATAGGACCATTAGTGGAAAAAAAAGGAAGTGATGACCAAAAATCTATTAATGCAAAAGAAAATCATCAAGAGAAGTAATTACATAATTAAAAGTCTACTGGGCCTAGTAATAAAAAATTAGTATCCTATTAAAATTGAAATATTTATTAAATACTACTTACAGTACGGATGCATTCATATTTAAAATATAGTTGGAAATGACCTGTTCTCAGAATTCCCTGCAATTATTCCACAAACCACAAGGTGTCTGCACACCACTGGACTGGTTGAGATACTGTTCATTCATCTTCTAACCTGCTTATTTCCTAATTCGGGATTATGAGGGTCTGCTAGAGCATATCCCAGTGCACATAGATTGAAAGACAGGGACACAACTTGGATGGGGTCGCCAGTCCATCGCAGGTCCACACACACACACACACACACACACACACACACACACACACACACACACACACACACACACACACA
>JAOTRA010000036.1:10382095-10392502 GCA_026260255.1 Pseudolaguvia tuberculata | reverse complement strand
GTGTGTGTGTGTGTGTGTGTGTGTGTGTGTGTGTGTGTGTGTGTGTGTGTGTGTGTGTGTGTGTGTGGTTGTTTGTGAGCTGGAATAGGCACCAGCAGACCCCCGTGACCATGAATTAGTGAATAAGCGGGTAAGAAGATGAATGAATGAATAAATTAATTTTTCTATGGGTATGGAAATCTGTCATGTAGAAAATATAACTTTTTATTTGTATTAAGTTTATATGCTTTGTCACTGTATCCTTAGAGTACAGAACTGTACATTTGAACGTTGGTACATTATTGTACCTTCTGGTTAATTCATTCATCTTCTATCCCACTTTTCACCTAATTCGGGGTCATGGGGGTCTGCTTGGAACCTATCTCAGCACACATAAGGAGATGGTTGGGGTACACCCTGGACAGGTCACCGTCTGATTTGTGCATCTAAAACTTTTTTTGTGCATCATGTAATAAAATGTAAATTTGTGTTATGGTATAGATTTTTATGTCATTTTAAACCATCAAGAATTGAACTGACTTAATTACTTTTATACCTTTAGATACCTCACATTTACACTCTAGCTACATTCCTGCATGTGGATTTTTCAATGTTAGCTAAAGCTTTGACTTGAAAATTAATTAATGTATCTTCTATAATCACCTATTTCATCATTTGTGGCCACAGAAGGTTGTTTTAGCTTATCCCACCTCTCTGAAAGGTGAAAGACAGGAGGGGTACACTCTGGGTAGGTTGCCAGTCCATCCTAGGGTCACACAATCACTCCCTATAGGCAATTTAGAATCGCCCCTCAACCTAATGAACAGTTTTTTGAAACCGAAGTACACGGACTGAACTCCTGGGACATGCAAACTCTACACAGAAGGACTCTTGCCCGGGAGTCGAACTTGCTGTGAGGCAACAGTGCTAACGACTAAGCCACCGTTTTGGCCTTGACTTGTAAATGCATAATCTTATCCAAAAATCTTATCCAATTTTATTTTAATTCCTAATTTAGGGCAGCGTGGAGGTGTAGTGAATAGCACGGTCGCCTCACAACAAGAAGGTCCCGTGTTCGGTTCCGGGGATCTTTCTGTGCAGAGTTTGCATGTTTTCCTTGCGTTTTCTGGGTTTCCTCCCACAGTCCAAAAAGATGCAGATTAGGTCGATTGGTGATTGTAAATTGTCCATAGAAGTGAATGTGTGTGTGAATGGTTGTTTGTCTATGTGTTGCCCTGAGATGGACTGGCAACACATCCGGGGTGTACCCCCGCCTATGTGCGCTGGGATAGGCACCAGCAGACCCCTGTGACCCCTAATTAATAAGCCAGTAAGAAGAGGAATGAATGAATGAATGAATGAATGAATGAATGAATTCTCAATTTATGCCTAAAATTTGCAGTGGGATAGTTTCCAGAAACCCCTGTTACTTCGAATTAGGCAATAAGCAGGTTAAAAGATGAATGAATGAATGAATGAATGAATGAATGAATGATTACTTTAGATTTTTATATGGAATCAAAAACATTATCTAAGGAACTCATCTCAAATGATCTTCTGTTATGAAAGGGCATACTAGTGGCATTTACTGACTGAGAAACAGGATTGCATTTCTCTATGGTATTTACTCCTAGAACTTTCTAACACATTTGCCGTGTGTGTGTGTGTGTGTGTGTGTGTGTGTAAGAGAGAAGCTAAAGCACAGCCAACAGTCTGGAGGTGGACAGAGCTCACCACACATAGCTAGCACAGATGGTGCTGTAATTCAACAGGATAGTGCTTAATATAGTCAGTCCTAAATAAAGACCTGCAAGAGGGCATGTGTCAGGTATCACAAAGAACACCCTATACAAACGTGTGCACATACAACCACAGGTCTCACATACAACACACAAATACAGAACACAACCTGGGAGAATATTGACATCTGCGCTCATCACAATCCCCTTGGCAGAAAAAAATGTCCCTAAAATCCATTCTCCAAATTAGGTTCTTTTGTCATCGTTAAAGCAAACACATTCTACTACTACTGATCCTCTAAATGGGTTTCAGCAGACTAGTTCGAAACTCATTTGACTAAATATATTATTAAAAATAATTTTCAGGTTTTAGCGCGTGCCATTATTAGTCAGTATGTGAGATTTTTCTTTGAAGAACTGAAATTGATGAATTATATTATATTATATTATATTATATTATATTATATTATATTATATTATACATTCTAAGTTGTAGCTCATATCTTGCTTTTTAAATCTTCTACTCATCTCATAACTCAATTCTTGCAAATCTTGCTAGCTTGTTAAATTTTTTTTCTAGCATTAGGAATTCACTTACTAGATTCATTTATACAGTCGTGATGTGTCATTAGAAAACTTACTATAGCTTTATGTATATACAAATTATACAAAAAGAACATGTAAATCATTAAATGTCAATCATCGGTCTCTTGACATGGGTCAGTATTATCGGAGATACAAACAAAAGGTTAATGACTAGGATTAACCTCTTGTTTGTGTTTCTGGTTTAATTAGACTGACCTCTGACCTGCGCAAGTGTAGCAGCAAGCTTTCCATAACTCACATCAGGTGCTCCGTCCTCAAGTTTGAATGTAGAATTACATTGTTAATCGATCCTCTGATTGTCCAAGTAAAGACGCAGAACTTCTCCCGGGAAACTGTTCCTGTTGTACTATCCTGGTGGGTTTATTGGAGGTAAATCCTTTCTGGCTTTGCAAAATGTACATTCAGTGCTCTACGATTAAAATTGCTTGTAGTTGTCACCTGTCCATTTTTCAAGGCTTTTGCCTATCATGTGAATATGTTAAAAAAAGATTCCTTAAGTGGTGATGTTCCTTAAGCGAACCGTCGCTTTTTGTACTCTACAGCAGTCTTAGAATCTCTGTGGTGTTCAGCATTGAGACACCCCAAGTGTCATTGTTCGTGGAAGACCGTTAAATGCTTTTGCAGCTGCTGCTGTCCCCTAAAAATACTGGCAGCCCTGATGACAGCAGTGAAGATAAGTTAGGCCCTCCATTCACTTGCTTGTGTTGGATAAATATAGATTGAATTCTTGTCCAAAGCAGATTTCTAAACTTACTTGAGACCTTGCAATAAAATCTAAGGAGAAGACCAGCCCTCTGAAGGCCTCTTTATTACAGAATCTTTTTACACTGATGGCAATGTTTAACTATTTTTTACAATAATGATTTAGTTTGTTGAAGAACTGTGTATGTTAAATTTTGCAGGATTGGGGTTGTTGATCAGAAAATCAAGCCTTCAAGCCTTTCACTATCAGATTTTTATTAGTGGTTCCTTGTTTATTGGTGCTGTATCATAACGTAGATAGGCAAGGGAAATGGAGATGGATTAAATTTTTGTAACCTACAAAATTATACATTGTACAACATATAGTGAAATGTTTTCTTCGCATATCCCCATTTTAGTAAGTTGGAGGTCAGAGCGCAGGCTCAGCTTTTGTACAGCGCCCCTGGAACAGGAAGAGTTAAGGGTCTTGCTCAAGAACCCAACAGTGGTGGACTTGAGCCCAGGCTTTTCTTGGCAGTGGTGGGGCTTGAATCCAGGTCTTCCTGGTTTACTGATCAACAACTCGGCACCTTAACCGCTGAGCCACCACTGCCCCAGCTATTTAGAGTCTCTTTCACACTTCCCCTTTTGATCAGAAATCTGATCTCATCCTGAGCTCCAGTCCTGAAAAACGTAGTTTTGTACAAACATGTCATTTATCGCTATTTTTTATTTATTCAACTCTTCCCAGTCTGCCAAAGAAGATTTTATCAAATGCCTTATTGGATACGCAAGTTGCTTTCTGTTAGTCCACTGTTTGCATCATAATTGTAGTGATTTCATAAATAACTGGGGCAGCGGGGCAGTGGTGGCTCAATGGTTAATGTGCTGAGTTGTTGATCAGTAGACCAGGAAGGAAGTAGACCTGGATTCAAGTCTCACCACCGCCACTGTTGGATCCTTGAGCAAGACCCTTAACCCTTCCTGCTCCAGGGGCGCTGTACAATAGCTGACCCTGCGCTCTGACCCCCAACTTACTAAAAAATATGGGGATTTCACTATATGTTGTACTCTGTATAATCATGTATGTGACAAAAATTGAATGTAAATAATGACAAAAACTGTGATTGCATAAATTTATCAAATTTAGAAAATCACCTAAGTGTAACTGTTGAATATTTCTACCTGCTTTCATTTCAAGCTGCTTTTATTGAGAATAAACATTGTTATTTTATCGACAATAACAATAACAGGTTACTCAACATACACTAACTGTTATCATTTGACAAGCTAACCGCGCACCCTTCATTTCGACTTTGTGACACTTTTAGCTCTCTAGGAATACAACTGTTTGGCATGGTCATGGAAGTTTCCATAAACCTGTTCTGTGATCTTGTAAACACTGTGATATGACAGATGCTCATTTTCTGAGGGATTTCCCTCATACAATTTTGTCTGTGTCTAAGAAATAAAAAGTCAGATATAGGACATCTATGGCTGGAAATAGTGTAACAATCCAGTTAATAGAAAAAGAGAAGATTTCTTTTGCTTTTTCTCAGTATTTTAGGCAAAAGAATACTTATATGATTACTGTTAATACACTGAGCTTTATAGTGCTGCAGTAATTTGTAGTTAGTAGTAAAATTGCTTATTGTAAATTCACTTAAATGCTGGAATTCTATCATACATACTCATTTCCTCCCTCTACTGGTAGGAAACAAAATTCTTCTAAAACTTTTATCTGTCTTTTATAAGCATTCATTTAATTTTTGGGTTAAAACTATCTTCTGGGCGGTGCAGTGGTGTAATGGGTGGGTGTCCCCCAGGTACTCCAGTTTCCTTGCACAGTCCAAAATCATGTACATTAGGTGAATTGGTGAGTCTATATTGCCCATAAAATCCCAGCCATTAGGGTGGCACAAGCCACTGCAGCCTTAGTGCCAATCCCAGACCCGGATAAATGGGAGGGTTGTGTTAGGAAGGGCATCCAGTGTAAAACCACGCCAAGTCCGATGTGGAAACTCCTAACAGGAGCAGCGGGGAAAAACCCCCAAAACGTTACATTATATAAACAAACTGTTAAACCTGTAAGACAAATGTTGCCTGGATTATGGAAAGATATGTATTTATAAAGATCTCTTTATGGTGCCAAACTCCAAGTCTCTTTTTTAGTTGTTTACTGTGAATCAAAAATAGGCATGACGTTACTTACAGTTTCTTTCTTTCGATGAAAAGCTCAAATATGTGAATTATTAATGTATATCTTCTAGTCATTAATGTAGTAATAATTGCACCATAGGCTATACAAGCATCCCTCTGTTTGACCAGCCTGGGCATGTCCCAAATATCCAGGGTTGGCTACATTCCTTCTGCCATTCATTCTGACTGTCCTTCAGGCCATTGTTTAGAGCAGGCTCTCCTCTGCCAATAATGAAAAATTTAGCTGTTCCTCCTGTGACTCAATTAAACTGACTGCCTATTTCCTATCTACAGAGTATTGAAGATGTGGAGCTACAAATGTTTCAGGAGGTAGAATATGCAGAACATTTCTACTTAACATATTTTATCAAGTGGTTGGCACTCAAGCTTCTCACAAGGGAACAGCAGTCAAACATCTAGCATGATTGCTAAACAAAGGCCATTTTAAAATAATTTAACGACTGAACTCTGTTGACTGGCGTCATTTGTTTACCTTTCATTTGTTTTCAACAGTAGTTTTATCTTTAAAATGAATCATAAATCAGGACTCCCCATGCTTGCATGGATTTACTCCAGGTACATGTGTATATATATCCTATATGTACGTTAGGATGATTGGATTGCTCACAGTAAGTGTGATGGGCTGGAAACCTATCTAGGGTCTACCCCTCCTGCATTTCATCCTTTCAGAGAGCTGGGATCACAGTGACCCTGAATAAAGGAAAAGTTGGGTATAGAAGATGAATTAATGATTGTATGAAAGAATGAATAAATGAATGAATGAATCATTGAATAAACTAGAACCATTGGACCCTATGCTAAAGGAAGTGTAATTGAAAAACTGTATCTCATACTCCGAGTATCTCAGAATTTCTCAACTTTTGATATGCCTACATTCATACATTTATAACTGTGGGAGAAAACCAGAGTACCCAACAAAAACCCACGAACCAGGGGCCTAATTCCTGTGAGATAGCCATGCTAACCACTATGCCACCACACCACCCTATACAACTATATATTAGGGGGAAAATTGCATCATCTTTTATGTACAATTGCAACTAGCATCTTTTTACCACCTGCAGATTATATGTACAGTATATGGTTTTGGATTGCAGTTTTGTCAGTAACATCAACACTTGTGTGTGTCATCTGTAAACACATTATCTTAGTATATTAACTTTTTTGTATGTGTTTGTATTTTCACACTAG
The DNA here is from genome assembly GCA_026260255.1 of Pseudolaguvia tuberculata. Lineage (NCBI taxonomy): Eukaryota > Metazoa > Chordata > Actinopteri > Siluriformes > Sisoridae > Pseudolaguvia > Pseudolaguvia tuberculata. The sequence continues at coordinate 10,386,086 of JAOTRA010000036.1, read as the reverse complement.
TGTACAATTATAGAAAATAAATTACTTTTAATCACATTATCTTCTGACACCAAGGTAAGTTTCTCGTTTTGTGTCTGGTTCCTATCAAGGTTTCTCTTCTTGTCAGTAAAACAAGTTTATTCTTTTTTTTCAACCTTGCTTCTGTCATGTTCATTCATTCATTCATTCATTCATTCATTCATTCATTCATTCATTCATAATTCGGGGTCACGGGGGTCTGCTGGTACCTATCCCAGTGCACACAGAACAAGAGGCAGAGGTACACCCTGGACGGGTCATCAGTCCATCTCAGCACGGGGGGAACATGCAAACTCCACACAGAAAGATCTCAGACTCGGGAATTGAACAACCTTCTTGTTGTGAGGCAACCATGCTAACCACTATACCATCGCGCTGCCCTTCTGTCATGTTCATTAGGAAAATGTTTTGAAAATGTTTGAAAAATTATCAACATGCATTTTTTAACCTTTATGTACATTTTAGATTCATATAATTATTCCACTTTCCAGATGTTGATAAAGTTGTGCTGTGACAATGGTATAAATGAAATGCAGTAAAATACCTGGAAATAAGGAGTGATATGATTTTAGACAGTTTTATTGACAGTTGCCTGAACTGCTATTTTACAACTGTCCCTCCAGAAACATGAAAGGGCATGAAAGATGAATTCACCACATTTTTAGATGATCATCATGAGGATATACAATAGACTTCAAGACAACATAGAAAAGCAGATGATAATGAACCTACAGAAATGACATGTGAAGTACCAAGTTGAAATAAAAGACACATTCATTCATTCATTCATTCATTCATTCATTCGTCTTTTTACCCGCTTATTGCCTAATTCAATCAAATCATTTTCTTACCCGATTATTCCTTCATTTGGGGTCAAGGGGGTCTGCTGGCACCTTTTTCAGAGCATATAGGGCGAAGCAGGGATACATACTGGAACGTTTGCCAGTCCATCATAAGGCACACATAGATGAACAACCACTCACACCAAACGACCTAATGTACATGTTTTTGGACTGTGGGAGGAAACCATAGTACCCGGAGAAAACTCCATACAGAAAGATCCCTGGCCCGAGATTTGAACCCGGAACATTCTTGTTATGAGGTAATCCTACTAACTACTACACCACCCATATTAATATTATTTATTACTATTTACCAAAGTTGTCCTATGATGTCATTCTTTTGTTAGCATGTGGATTTATTTTACCTGTATGATGGTGAAAGCTAAAGAAGCAAATGCATCCATCTGTAAAATGCATTCATCTGAAGACATCTATGATAGACAGAATAAACTTGAGTCTTCTGACAAAATCCTGGCAAAACCCCCAGTTTCCACGGATGGAAAGCCATATCTTTTGAATGCTTGTTTATTTTTCAACTCATAGTCTACACATGGTGTAGCCAAGTGTAAGCACTGGGGCAAGTCTGTTCGCATTTGCTGATCTGCTGCAGCAGTAGACTGTCAGCTGATATCACCACCTCTGTAAATCAAGAGGCACTTAAAGTCGTTTCATTCCGGGTGTGTCCATGCTTCACGCTCAGTCTTCCAAGAAAAGACGATTTGATCCACCTGACCAGGATTAAATAGTCATCATAGATGAAGGAATCAAGGAGTCAAACAAGCACATATGAAAAGGTGTTTGTTCTGTCATGCAAAGATTGCAGATCAAATACCAATGATGCTACAGCTATCTGTGAGTCCGAAAGGGTATAAACGCCTGTGCTATCTGGGAGGGATGGCATACTGGACTCTCTCACCTCCATCAGTCACAACAATTCAAGCCAATAATGTGTGACTGTCCCCTGCATGTGGACAGTGGGTCCATTACACTCTCCTAAGAGAGTGTTACTCTGATCTTAGCACCAGTCCTAATGTCCTAAACATTCTAATGGTTGACCTCAAATGACCTGAAGGTAGCAATTGATTGTTTCTCCATCCCAAGTTTATAGCTGGGTTAGAAATCGACTAAAACAAAATATTGAGAAAAATCAATCTTAAAAAGTTGTATGGATCCAATTAAAAGGCAGGATGACTTTTAAAAAAAATTTCTATTCAACACTAATGCAGCACCATCAATTCTCTTAGTGACCACAGTGTGGTAATAGTCTGCCTTAAACAACCTTTTATGGAAGGAACATCTGCATGATCTGTGTAAAGATGCAACACTGTTAGAAACTCTATACAAATAATTCATTTATACATCCTCGAACCTGCTTATACCCTAATTCAGGGTCACAGGGATCTGCTGGAGCTTATCCCAGCACATATATGTTAAAAGGCTGGGGTACACCCTGGACAGGTTACCAGTCCATCACAGGGCTAAGACATAGACAAACAACCACACACACACACACACACACACACACACACACACACACACACAAACAAACACACTCACTTCTATGGGCAATTTAGAATCACCAATTAACTTAATGTACATGTTTTTAGTCTATTGGAAGAAACCGGAGTACCCGGAAAACACCCCACACAAGCATGGGGAAAAGATGCAAACTCTGCACAGAAAGACCCCTTGTCCGGGAATCAAACCAGAGCCCTTCTTAGTGTGAGGCAACGACTACGCCACCTACTACTTAAGTAGGAATGACAATTGAGTATGTGTGTACTTCAAGATTGTTAATGTGAACAATTGATGATGTTAAATTATTATTATTATTTTTCTTTGTCCTTCGAATGCTCTTATTAGGGGTTGTCACAGCAGATCACTCCCATGGTGAGGTTTTATGCTGGATGCACTTTCTAACACAACCCTCCCATTGGCCACACTAAGGCTGGCCAATTTAGACTCACCAAACTGCCTAATGTACATGTTTTTGTACATGACCACATAGGACAGTGGGAGGAAACAAGAGTACCCAGGGGGAAACCATGCACGGAGCATGGGGAGAACATGCAAACTCCGCACAGAAGGACCCCCGACCTGGGAATCGAACCCGGGACCTTCTTGTTGTGAGGAAACAGTGCTAACCACCATGCGCTGTCCTGATGTTAAATAATTATAATTGAACTAAAAGGTATTTTACTGAAGTATTTAAGGCTACTTGAAGCATTAAATCCCACTATTGAATGACACCATTTTCAGTGTTGAGTCTTCTTACCTGTGGTCTGTGAGATTCTAAAGCGTGTATTGCATTGTATTATTCTATGCATACTTCAAAATCTAGATGATAATAGTAGGTGTAAGGGGGACTACTCTGGCTGTTGACCACAGGAGGGCGACATTGCCAGAGTACTGAGCTCCAGCTTCTTCTTCCCCTGTAATCAGGCAATTAGGAAATCAGGCAATTAGGTAATTAGGCAATTAGGCATGGCCACCCTATATAAGGCCACATCACTAGAACTCTTTGTAAAGTATTGTTTCTCCAAACCTTACTGAGCATATTAACCAACCTTCTATCTGTGACCTCCCGGCTTTTGAATATTGGACTGTATCTCAATACTTCTTTGTCTACCGTTTTGGATTTGGTTATGTACTCTTTTGTCTTCAGACTAATAAACGTTTGTGAGTACTAAACGCTGTATATCTGCATTTATAGACTCTGCAAACAACCGGGCTAAGCCCTCACAGAATACTTCACCCTCTACGGGTCCAGCAGACTGGTTTAGAGACAGTGGTGTTGTCAAAAAGACAGGAAGCAGAGCTGAAGGTGGCAGAGTTGAAAATGTTGAGATTTTCAGTGGGAGTGACGAGGATGGACAGGATTAGAAATGAGTTTATTAGAGGCACGGCATAGGATGTTTTGGAGACAAGGTGAGGGGGACTAGGTTGAGATGATTTGGACATGTGCAGGGGAGGGACATGCAGTATATTGGTAGGAGAATTCTGGAATTCTTGGCAGGAGGAAAAGCGGAAGACCAAAGAGGAGGTTTATGGGTAGTGTGGAGTTTGCATGTTCTCCCCGCGCTTGCGTGGGTTTCCCCCGGGTACTCCGGTTTCCTCCCACTGTCCAAAAA
>JAOTRA010000036.1:10364834-10380412 GCA_026260255.1 Pseudolaguvia tuberculata | reverse complement strand
CCACCGTCTAATAACATGGTCTCACTCGTCCCTAGGTTCTGGCCACCCGGGAATAAGACGAACCAGCCACATTGTGAGTCGGAAGTACTGATGGCCCGGACTACAAACTGAGATTGAAAACTATGTGAAGTCGTGTACCGTCTGCGCTCAGTCTAAGACCCCTAAACACCTGCCTGAAGGCTTGTTACATCCGCTTCTGGTACCACAACGACCTTGGTCTCACATAGCCGTCAATTTTGTTACCGACCTACCTCCCTCGGCCGGTCACACCACCATCCTCACTGTAGTTGACCGATTCTCAATGGCTTGCTGCCTGGTACCCCTACGGGGCCTCCCCACTGCCATGGAGACCGCGAGACTACTGTTTGAGTTCGTGTTCAGGATCTTCGGCCTCCTTAAGGATATCGCATCAGACTGGGGTCCCCAGTTTACGTCCCACATGTGGAGGGCGTTTTTCAAGAGACTAGACGTTAACGTAAGCCTGTCCTCGGGCTACCACCCGCCAAGTAATGGGCAGGCAGAATGGCTGAACCAGGAGCTGGGCAGATACTTATGCTCCTACTGTGCACAGCAAATACCTACCTTGGGATGAGTACGCTCAGAACTCGCTAATACACTCCTCCACAGGCTTAACTCCCTTCCAATGTGTCTTAGGGTTCCAGCCAGCGTTATTCCCCCGGTCCGAGGAACGCTTGCATTGGAAGACTGGTACCAGCAGAGCGGCTGAGTTTGGGAGGATGCCCATGTTCGTATCAATAGGGCAGTGCACGAACAGCGGCAGCAGTTGAACCGACGCAGACGCCCTCACCCTGACTACGCTCCCGGGCAGCTGGTGTGGTTATTGACCTGAGATCTAAAGCTAAAGCTCCCCTGCCGTAAACTCAGTTTAAGGTACATGGGTCCGTTTAAAATTCTTCGTCGAGTTAATGATGTTTCTTATCGTTTGCAGCTGCCCGCTCGGTATCGGATCTCACTGACCTTCCACACCTCCCTCCTAAAGCCACATCACGCCCCCACTGCGCCCGCAGGGACCTCCTGGTCTTGTTGAACTTGAGGATGGTCCAGCTTATGCAATCCAGGACATCTTGGACTCTCGTGGATGGCGGGGTGGATTGGAATACTTGGTTGACTGGGAGGGGTATGGTCCTGAGGAACAGTGTTAGGTCAAAAGGAAGGACGTTCTGGATCCTGCACTCTTAGTGGACTTCCACTCCAGACACCCCTGGATCCTGCACCGCGCCCCAGGGGCCGGCCTTAACGAAGGCCAAGAGGCGTAGCTAGAGAGGGGGCCACTGTAAAGGGGACTACTCTGGCTGTTGACCACAGGAGGGCGACATCGCCAGAGTACTAAGCTCCAGCTTCTTCTTCCCCTGTAATCAGGCAATTAGGTAATTAGGCAATTAGGCATGGCCACCCTATATAAGGCCACATCACTAGAACTCTTTGTGAAGTATTGTTTCTCCAAACCTTACTGAGCATGTTAACCAACCTTCTATCTTTGACCTCCTGGCTTTTGACTATTGGACTGTATCCCGTTACCCCTTTGTCTACCGTTTTGGATTTGGTTGTTATCTACTCTTTTTGTCTTCAGACTAAAAAAACGTTTGTGAGTACTAAACGCTGTATATCTGCATTGGACTCGGCAAACAACCGGGCTACTCAGCCCTCACAGTAGGTCATCCGCGAACTTTTCGTGTATTGTTATTCACATACTAAGAATTTGGACAAACTTGTATATTACCGTAATCTGTTTTACAGACAATTTGGTCTAGAAGTGTTTAGTTTTTGTTACTGTTGGCACAAGAAGACATACTTTACTTTGTTTGGTATACGTTTCTTTCTGTATTCCTTCCCTACTAAGATATGTCAAATGTTCTGCTGTGTTGGTAAAAACCTTTAGGCATAATTGATTGTTTTGGGGTGGCACAAGATGAATAGCAATAACTAAAAAGCTCTGCATGTAGGAACAAGACAGGGTACCTTGGTGTTGTCCATGATATTAATACTTAAAAACACTGGTTTCTAGTGCTCTTTCTTTTTGGGAAAGTCCCAGTAAAATTGATAGGTACACCTTATCCTTTTGGTTTAAATGGCATTTTTTTGGACTGTCTATTAGTGTTGCATGTCTGCCTTATAGTGGTCAACTAAGTGGAGCACTTAAGTTTATGGATCAGTTTTGTCTTGACTTGTCCTTAGCAAACATTCAAAGGAGGCCAATTATTTGACCAGTGATGGTTTCAGATTTTTTTTTGGCCTGGTAATACTTTTCTATTTGGGAGTGTACAAACACCTCTTAATGATATATGTAACATTTTAGTTTAATTGGAATTGGTAATGTCATGGAAATAGTCTCTATTTTATACATATAATAAAATTGTGTTGTTTGTGGACTATAATAATTTGCTCTGCTCTCTACCACTACAGTAATTATAGTGGTACCTCTAGGACAAGTATGGCACAATTGCAAAGATTTTTCATGCTCTGCATGAATGTTTTTAATATCCATAATCATCTCACTATACCTGGAAGCTGTAACCTCTTTCTCCTACCTACATATACCCCTTGCATTGTCAAAGGAATGTACCGAGAGTGGGCCTGGCTTGGGATGCCGACGTGTCCCGACAGCAGCCAGAGAATACTGCTTGCATTTTCATGATAATGTTCCAGAAGTGACAAGTGAGAGTTGTAATTATTTAAGATGGTTTGTATTCGTATTTGTATGTTTTACAGGATGTTGATTTAGACCAAATCCACCGCAGTAGCACAATCTCAGTAGGTAGAACATACGACCCACTTTGGTAACTAGACTCACCTATTATTCTTTTGCATCATGAAGATCTAAAGTCCAGCCCCAAGGGCAAATGTCACCTGGCAAGAGTTATTAATTGGACAGGTGGCCTTTTATACTTATGCAAGGATTTGTTGAATCTTTGCCTGTTGTTGGCAGCAGCTTTATTCTCCAAACTATTATTGGCCATGGATACAGACAAATATAAATTTTTAACAGTAGGAAGGTGTTAGAAGAAATCTTGTTATACTATTGTCTCGGATTTTTTTTCTTTAGGGAGTTTTATTAGTCTCTTCTGTACTAAAAAGAAAAGCATTAGAAACATTTTAGAAATTTTAGAACATAAAACCATAATGTATGTCATAAGTTTTATCTGGTGTCTATCTGTCTACCTTAATTGTAGCGAGATCAAACTTTACAGACAGGTGAGACAATTCAGAATGCTAAAAAGTTGGAATACTTTTGAAAAACATTTTAATAATTTATTCTTTTTAGTTAACAAACACAAAGTCAAAATAAAATAAAGTCAATATTTAACAAAATCCTCTGTTAGCCAAATCAGCATCAACTTTCCGTGGTGCGCTTACAGTACGCTTTCAGAAAGAGCTTTTCAGGTACGTTCCAAACTTGAAATCGGAATACCATTCATTCTGGCCAAATTTTGTACTTTATTTGCATATACAGTCTTCAACCTACAAGGAAACTTCTATCGTCACTATTGCCTGCAGACATTTATTATTCTATCGCTATTCAGCTCTTTGGAAAAAAAAATACCTCCTACATCTGTCAAATATTTTCAATATTTCACTCATCCATATCAGCAGCTTGCATTTTTCTCCCACCCAGTTTCTATTCTTTTGTGCAATTTTTTTTACCCTTGTTTTCATAATAACTGTATGGCATTTTCCATGAATACAACTTTATGGGCACTTTGGTGAATCAAATGATTAAGGCACCGAGTTGTTGATCAAGAGACAAGGAAGACCTGGGTTCAAGTCCTACCATCATGAAGAATAACTAGAAAGTCCTGGGTTCAAGTCCCAACACCACCAACAAAGACCAAGAAGACCTGGGCTCAAGCACTAACAACACCCAAACCACAACAGTTGTGTCCTTTAGAACGCTCCTTAATGTCTTCTGTTTCAGGGGAACTGTACCATAAGTGACCCTGTGCTCTGACCCCCAGCTTACGAAGATGAGATATGCAAAGAAACAATTTCACTGTGCTGTAAAAAGTATTTGTCACAATATAAAGGCATTAGACAATAATGTTTTCTCCACTTTTTTTGCTGTTGGCACAGCTGAACGTTTTCTAGTGTTAAAGGAAAGTACCGTTAACATGATGTGATGCTCATCTTCTGCATGACGTTTACTTGGGCCACCACCATTTCTATAGTTTTCAGCATTGGCGGTCGCTTTGTGCTTCTTCAAAATGTTTCAAGAAGGACATCTTAAAATCAGTCTGTTTAACTGGTCTGTCTAGAAAAGATCATGATGATGCATTACTTGTGTTTTCTTGCTCTGCTCAGACTTGCCATAATAAATGACCGGTGGGGCAGAGTAAACCTTCCACCCCCACCACCACCTTCTCTAACGCTGTCTTTCTTTTTCTGCTTTACAGTTCACACTTACATGGGTCTTAAATATAGTTTGCATTGCACAGAGATCAAAACCTTTTAATCCTGACCCTAGACATCATACCCCCAGTTTCTAAACCTGTATGACCACATAGTTTTTTTTACATTCACATACTTATTGCACTAATCTTTAAACAGGATGAACTTCCCACAACTCGAGGCAACAGAACTTTTTCTGTGGATCAACTGTTCTGGCTCTAGCAAAAAATCTAAAGAAGCAAATACAATCTGCATGAATCAGAAAGAACAAAATTTAATGTAGATCCAAGAATAATAAAAATAATTCTCTCTCGGTCACCTCACAACAAGAAAGTCCGGGTCTGATTCCTGGGCCAGTGCAAAGTTTGCATGTTTTCCCCACGCTTGCGTGGGTTTCGTCTGGGTACTCTGGTTTCCTCCCACAGTCCAAAAACATGCAGATTAGGTCGATTGGTGATTCTAAAGTTGTTTCTAGGAGGGTGTGAGAGTAAATGGTTGTTTGTCTTTGTTGCCCTGAGATGGACTGGTGACCCGTCTCTTGCCCTATGTGTGCTGGGATAGGCACCAGCAGACCACTGTGACCCTGAGTTCGGGAATGAGTTTTTGTCTCTCAAAGTTAAAATAATCCTATTATTAAAATTTTAGACTGATTATTGCTTTGTCAGTGGGGAACCGTACAAAATCAAATAATTTTTCCTCCCTCACTGTATGTAGTGGTAGCAGGTTGTCTATAGGTACAGACAACCAATTTCTGCAAGATCTGTTTAAAAAAGCCAATTACAAACAGACCACTAATGAGGTTAACAGTAGGAAAAAACATGGCTTTACTGTGGCAACAAATACTCTGTGACCTTATTACTGAATGCTGTACAATGTGGGCAAAATGAGTGTTGGTGGTTGAAACGCGTACAATAGACAATGAGACCAGTTATTACCCAGAGTTTTTTTTTCCCCCACTTTCCATCTTTTAAGGTTCTTATAGAGAACAATGTACTGGCTAACACACAACTACACATATACACTATATTGCCAAATGTTTGTGTGATTCTGTTGCTACAAATATGGAAGCCCACAGTTGTCTGGAATGTTTTTGTAGGTTGTAGCTCTACATTATTTCTTCGTTGGAACTAAAAAACTCCAACACTGTTCTAGCATGACAATGACTCTGAGCACAAAACCCCTGACCTCCATAATCACATGCAGTGTTATTAAGTTTTAAAAAGCACAAGTATTCGGAAAGATCCAGATGTTAACATCACTGAGCCCCTTTGGGATGAACTGGAATGGTGACTAATGTCAGGTAAGGAGGTCTGGGGCACAGTGTCTGATCTCATTAATACTGTTGGAGCTGAATAAAGAGATATCTCACATTCAAGCACAACATTGGACTGGAAGGTCTTACTAGAAGACTGGAGCTTTATCCAATAGCAAAAATGGAAATCAATCTGGCCAGAGATTTATGAATGAAATAACATTGCCACAATCTTACCTTACCAAGAGTAATATGGGTCAATGTAAATGCCCAGGATATACTTGTGGCAATGTTATTAAGAAAAAAACTGATTCAGCTTTAGATATCACCTCAGGAACCCCTGACAAAATGGACAGTGATCACATTTCAGAGTTGAATTCTTCATGATGCTAAAATCAATAAACTGGGATTATTTGTCCTGTTGTGTTAAATAATATCTGCGCTGTATCTTCTGCTCAGTGGTTATGGTGTTGGCCTGATAATTTGAAGGTCAGGGTTTGACTCCCAGCACTGTCAAGCTGTCGCTGCTGGGCCAATGAGCAAAGTCCTTAACCACTAATTGCTCAGTTGTTTGAATAAGAAAAATGCAAGTCACTCTGGATAAGAACATGGTAGGAAACTGTCTTATGTAGTATCATGAAGGTTAATGGGCACCAAACAGTCGGGAGTGTGAAAATGTTGGACCAAGGTGTCCGAGGAACTACTTAATAATTCTCGGCAAAGTATCTGTATTGTGCTGTATACTTTTACACTTATAGAATCTCAGTTGCCTCAAATCAAGAAGGTCCTGATTTCAATTCCCAGGCTGGCGATATTTCTGTGCAGAGTCCGCTCTTGTGTGAGGTTTCCTCCCACAGTCCAAAAACATTCTAAATTGCAATTTAGAATTGCCCATAGGAGTGAATGTGTGTGTATGTGTCATTGTTTGTCAATGAGTGACCCTGCGATGGACTGGCAACCTGTCCAGGTTTACCCCTGCATCTCGCCCTTTGTATGCTGGGATAGACTCCAGCAGATCCCTGTGAACCTAAATTAAGGAATAAGTGGGTTAGAAGATACTTCGGTATTGTGATACTTTTGGTGGAACCAACCTACAATCAACCAAGGTAAGCAGTCCAACACCTTAACCATTAAGCTACCACCAACCTATCCTCAACGAAAAAAATAAGTCCTCTTACAAAGATAACAGAAGATAATTCAGGTCATTTGCTGGTTTGGTAAGCGGTCAAGAAGATGAATGAATGAATGAATGAATGAATGAATGAATGAATGAATGATGTAAGGGGGGAGGGGGTGTTGTATGACTGAGGTATACAAAGACAGTACAACATTCCAGGACCAATTTGTGAATTTGCTGAAGGTTTGTGGCATGTTTGTGCACATACAAGACCCTGAAGGAAACCAGGATGATGTGCAGTGCTCCTGGCAGTTGAGGGGGTGGGGGTGAAGTGGGCTAATTAACAAGCAAAGAGAAAAAAAGGGGTCATTAAAAGTGTATTTATTCAATTAAAAATAAAAAACATCTAAGAAAGAATTAAATCTTTATTAGTGTAATTACTTATTTATATTCATATTCATGTTATTATTATTAATAATAATAATAATAATAATAATAATAATAATAATAATATTTTATATAGCGGTTAGCACGGTCGTTTCAGAGCGAAAAGGTCCAGGGTTCGATTCCCGGGCAAAGGGTCTTTATGTGAGTTTGCATGTTTTCCCTGCACTTATCTGAGTTTCTCCAGGTACTCCGGTTTCCTCCCACAGTCCAAAAACATGTACACTAGGTTAATTGGTGATTCTAAATTGTCCAGAGGAGTGAATGTGTGTAAGAATGGTTGTTCGTCTAGCCCTGCGATGGACTGGCGACCCGTCCAGAGTATACTCTGGCCTCTCGCCCTATGTGTGCTGGGATAGGCTCCAGCAGACCTCTGTGACCCCAAATTAGGCAATAATCGGATAAGAAAATGAATGAATGAATGAAGTATGATATTAGCTTTTCTAAAGGATTTCAACCCGATATCTTCATTTGAAAACAGCTGTAAAATGTGTGGTTCTATCAGTATAAAATCTGTCTGCATGCACTACATTTTCGGAAATGTATTTATTGAAGCCCAAATATATATTTATTTTAAACACATGTCGGGATACTAAAGTGACAATAATAGCACTGGACCGCACAGGGCGCAGCACATCAGTTGTTTTGCTTGTCACTCGCCGGCAGTTTAGGACCCGGTGGAGTTTAGAGGGTCCTGCGCGTGACTTTTGCCGTTGGTACCCTCCTCCTCCTCCTCCTCCTTCTCTTTTCCCTTCCCTCCACCTCCAAACCCTCGATCTCCCTCCCTCCCTCCCTCTCTTTCTCTTTCTTTCTCGTTTGTTTTCTTTCATCAAGGCGCTCGCATCAGCTGCTCATCTGCGGCACACGGAGCTGTTGCCGCGCGGTGCGCACACAAACAGACGCGGATTTCCGTGGGGACTATGGAAAGCCGGATTACGAACAGGTAACGCGGTGGACTTTTAAACCAGCTCTGTTTTAGGTCGGCAAAGCAATGAAAGTATCAAAACCAGCTGTTTGACGTGTGTTGCAGGTGGAACTGGTGGCTGGAGCCGCTGCTTCTCTGCGTGGTGATCTCGCGAGTTGCGTCGCAATGGACAGGTAAGAAACGGCATCACGCATTCTCACGCGCTGGGCGGTGCTCGCAGGACACTTGTTGCACCACTGGTTGAACTTTGCGAAATACAGAGTGTGTGGAGTCTAAGCACTGATTGATCGTGTATTATTCATTCATACATTTTCTTGATTCACGGGGGTCTGCTGGTGCACATAGGGCGAGAGGCAGGGGTACACCCAGGACAGTTTGCTAGTCCATCACAGGGCACAACCACTCCTATGGACAATTGAGAATCAACAATAGACCTAATCTGCATGTTTTTGGACAGCGGCTCGAAACCGGAGTACCCGGTACTCCGCAGAAAATTCACCTGTCCGGGAATCGAACCCGGGACCTTCTTGTTGTGGGGCGACCGTGCTAACCACTACGCCACTCACTTTTATTTATTATTATTTTATTATTGTTATTATTATTATTATTATTATTATTATTACAAATAGATGCGGTTTGCACTAAGCCCGCTGAATTGACGCGGGATAGGAACCCCCGCTGTGCCGTTTTTTGTGTGCAACGCTTTTATTAGCGTCCCAATTTATAGCCTGGGGTCAATACTTTTTTTTTCAAATGCTTCTCAATGAGTTGCCATTTCTGATGGAATTATATAAGGGAAAAGTTTTGTTTTTTTAAATAATGATAGAAAATGATGAACTATACTACTTCTTTTCCAGACTTAAACTACTAATTTCAAGATCCTGTTGTGTGACTGAGCAAGTGACTGGGAGTTAAAAAATAAATTAAACATACTATACGGTCAAAAAAGTTTGTGTTTATCTGGCAATCAGATCCATATATGGTTCCTCACAGTTGGTCTACTCTAGAAGGTTTTTCTATTTTGCAGCATTAGATTATTCCTTGTCTGGAACTAACAGACTCCAACAGTGTTCTAGCATGACAATGACCCTGAGCACAAAATCCCTGAACTGTATTATGACATTGTCTGAAAATGATTGAGTGATATCTCATTTAGGCTTCAAATTGGAGTTTACTAAAAGAGTGGAGCTTAGCACAGTCGCCTCACAGCAATAAGGTCCCGGGTTTGATTCCCTGCACTTGTGTGGGTTTCTCTGGGAACTGTGGTTTCCTCCCACAGTCCAAAGACATGTACATATTGTACATTAAGTTGATTGGGTAAATTTCCCATAACGGTGAGTGTGTGTGACTTTATGATGGACTGTACAGTGTCAGACCCCCAGGTTAAATAAGGCTGTGTTGTACAGCTGTCATTTGAGGGAGAAACCTTGATGATTTTGTGAACAATTACTTGTGTGTGATATTTTTGGATTAAAGTATCTGGAATGCAGAGATTGATGGATGAGCCTTGATATGGAGGACATTTAGCTGTGTGTGTGTGTGTGTGTGTGTGTGTAATGTATCTGAACCATTTTAAAATGTTGCATAGAGATAAGACTGGTCAAAGTGCCTAATTTTATCCTGAAATGAACTGGATGCTTATCACACATTTTAGAGGCTTAACGTTCTTCAAATGAGGGCAGGGTAACCTGTCACAATTGATTTAAAGCTGGGTGAAAGAATAGCATTATCCCATGTCCGTTAAGGTCCAAAACTCTGCATTCTCCTTGCTCTTGTGGACAATTCCTTTTGTTATGCGCTCAGTTTCCCTCTCTTTTGAGTGTGTGTAGCCTGAGGCAGTGGACCAGGCCCGGGGGGAACAGCTGTAAGGGGACACCCTGCTGGCACATTTAATAGGCAAATGAAATGATGCATTTTGGAAGCACAGCAAACAAGGACCCCCACCTGACACTTGTAGATGCCTGGACACGGAAAGACAGGAAGGTCCTGTTGAGAATTCTGCATTTTCCACTAGCAAATACTTAACTAAATATTAGTGGGGGTTTTTAATAGTTGATTGAAGACCTTTAATCTCTCCAGGGTTCTTTTAGCATATCGTCTTTGTTTTTTAAACTTTGGAGTAAGGCTGCACAATATATCACTTCATCAATGATATCGCAATAGGTGCACAATCAAATATTTTGACGTTGGTTACCTTGTGCTCGTTCAATTTTAAACTTTTTTTTAACGATTAAAACTTGACTCCCTTCTGTATATGGAATTTCAACTTGAAAATACGGTACTGATGGAAATGAAATCAAGAAAAAAAATGTTGAAGGGTGTGTATTAAACATGATGTGACTTGATAACTTGCTTGGAAAACATGCTACATGCCTGAATCCTGCTGACTGTCTTAACTTGCTCTGATGGTGGTTTTAAGTTTTAGTAAGTCTGCATGCTTAATATCAAGTGTTCTACAGTGAAGTACCATTTGCCTTTCAGTACGTTTCTAGAGCGGGGTCCAGGCATGCTCTTTGTGTGCTTTTATTCTTGTGGCCATGTTCCTTTAGGTCAACTTGTGTGAAAAGCTTGTGAAAGCTTGTGTTTTTTCCTGTTTTACCTCAGCGGTTTTATTTGTCACAGCTATCTTTGGATTTTATATTTTATTTCCCGCTTTCTAGTTTATGCACTTTGTGTGCAAGAAATTATAATAGAGACGTGATATATATGTCTGCATCTTTCATTTATTCTACAACTTCACCCTGTCCATAGATCACTTCAGATGTGAATGGACTAAATTTATTCCACTTTACTATAGAGCCCTTAGTCTGAAGAGCCCCAGCAGCTTAATGTCTTTCTATTTGTGTTTAAATGCACTAGTGTTAAAGTGTGTGTGCTTTTCTCAATAGTAATTCTAGTGCTTATTAGATGTGGCTATAGAATTGGATTTTTTCTTCATTGCCGGTGACATCCCATGCTGTTTTATTTTCTATTTACACTTTCGTGTGGTTAGATAGTCTTGCCTCCATGCTTCAATGGTTAAGGTGCCAAGTTGTTGATTGGTTTACCAGGAAGACCTGGATTCAAGCCCCACCTCTGCCAAGGAAGACCTGGGCTGATGTCTACAACTGTTGGGGCCTTGAGCAGGACCATTAACCCTTCCTGCTCCAGTGGCGCTGTATAATAGCTGACCCTGCGCTCTGACCCCCAACTTACTAAGATGGGATATACGAAGAAAACATTTCACTATATGTTGTACTCTGTATAATCATATACCTGTATGTGACAAAAATTTAATTCCTTTCCTTTTTCATTTAAGGAAATTTCCAGTAGCACATAATTCAGTTTTATGGTTGGATGGTGCCCAAAATAAATACATTTTATCAGAAATAGACATTGAGTGATGCATGAGACAAGTATAGCCCTATTCTGGTGTCTACTTTAGGTTATTAAACAGTTTCTCCCATTGCTGTAATTTGGTCTAACATTACCTTTATGCTTCATCAGACTCCAGTGGCTTTCAACACTGTTATTTAATTATGCTCGTACAATTGTGTCTTACAAAAAGCGTGATTAAGAGTAATTTAGAATAAGCCTTTACTCTGTGTCTAGAAGTCCTACTGGTGGCGTTAGTAGTGTTGCTCTAGAGTTAGACAATGCATAGCGATGAACTTGATCCTTATTCGTTGGTTGTTCATATGATATTAGTGATGTTGGTGCCAAAGCCATTGTTGATGTAGCTACATGCCATTTACCTTGCGATTTTCTTTAAACACATGCAGTCTTCAGAGTAGAATGACTGCCATGAGGCACTTTAATAGAGAGGGCTCAGTTTGGAGAGCTTTGAATGTTCTGTCTATGTCCAAAATTATTTATAGTGGTTGCTTATAGTGGTTCTCTGGCATTCCATTTCAGGAGATTTGCACAGTCAATAAACAAGCATTCATTCCTTTTGGGGGAGAGTGGTGGCTCAAATGGTTAAGGTGCCAAGTTGTTGATTAGGAGACCAGGAAGACCTGGGTTCAAGCCCCATTACCACCAAGGAAAAACCTGGGCTCAAGTCTGCCACTGTTGGGTCCTTGAGCAAGACCCTAAACCCTTCCTGCTCCAGGGGTGCTGTACCCTGCGCTCTGACCCCCAACTTACTAAGATGGGATATGCAAAGAAAAACATTTCACTATATGTTGTACTCTGTATAATCATGTATGTGACAAATAAATTGACTTTCTTTCTTCTTTTGTATGAAACAAATGCATAATGCTGGTTTGCATGTCTGCAACCTTTGCCGTTTGCAAACATTATTAAACAAAATAGATAGCAAGAGATACTTTCTTGGGGCTGGCTTAAAATCATTCATTTCATTCGTTCATCTTCTAACCTACTTATTTCCTAATTGCTGATTGTGCCTATCCCAGCGCACATAGGGAAAATGGCAGAGGAACATACTGGACGGGTTGCTAGTTCATCTCAGCACCATATATAGACAATCAACCACACATACACATACTCACTCACTCACTCCTATGGGCAATTTAAAATCACCAATCAAACTAATGTAAAGGTTTTTGGACTCTGTGAGGAAAGCTGAGTACCCAGAGAAAAGTCAAGTAAGCACGAGGAGAACATAGAAACACTGTACAGAAAGACGCCTTGTCTGGGATTAAATGTGAAACATTTAAGAGATCCTCAAGCCCCAATTACTCAGTTGTATAAAATAGAGATAAAATCAAAGTCGTTTTGGATAAGGATTTTTACTAGATACCATAAATGGAGGTCTTATGCAGCATTTCAGCATTTGCTCACTAAGGAAGTTTTAGTTCAGTGATGAAGTTGTTGGACTTAATATATTTGCAACTCTACACCATTATTAACCATGGCAACTTGGTATGCTTGCCCTGTGTGTTTCCATGGGGCATATATGTTGTTTATAGGTTTAATGAGTAGGTTTATAATTTGGGTTAAGTTTTTGTGTAAAAGCCTAAAGGTGCCATATTCGCCACATTATATACATCATTTGTCTTTCATTGGTGAACTTTATAGTACCGTTAATAAAAGTGTTAAAATACAAAAAAAAAATCTCTAGCTCATATAGGTGCATAAACTCATTCATTCATCCATCTTCTTACCCACTTATTCCCTATTTCGGGGTCACAGGGATCCGCTGGCGCCTATCCCAGCACAGATAGGGCGTACACCCATTTACATTGTGTATAAGAATGACAATTCAGTGGGGTTTAATGGAAGAATTGTAACAAAAACAAGAATAAGTAACTTGTGTATGCATGAACAGAACATCAGAACTAGATTAAAGAGTCTTTTCAGGGTTCCTTGCCAGTTAGGAGCTAAGAAATACAGGAAGATCCATCATCTACTGCCATCTGATTCACCGTACATTATTCTGCAGGAGCAACAGACCTCAAATACACAGCCAACGTTATTAGAATCAGTGCAAAAAAGTCCTGAAATTCTCCCCAGATGTCAAGTCATGGTTTTGCCCCCACAGAGCCCTGATCTTAACATCAGCAAGTCTGTCTGGGATTCCATGAAGAGGCGGACAAATTTGAATCAGTCCACATCCACAAAAGATCTGTAGTTAGTTTTTTAAGATATTTGATACAGACTACTGCTGAGTTTTTTAAGAACATTTCTCATTTCATTTCCCAACCTTCCATAAATCAGTGTTTGCAGCTGTTCTTAAATCAGTTTTAAGATTACATTTTTTTTTTTTTTTCATTTTTAGGATTTTTGTATGTCCAGCTAATAAATTTATAAATCATTAAAGTACATTCGAGTGAGGACCTTAATCCTCTACCTTAATGTATTAATGAGATAAATGTTAATCACATATGGACAGCTTATATTTCATGTGCATTTTGGAAGCCAATGATGTCATCAAATGCATACACTATGTTGCCAAAGGTTTGAGGTCACACCTCACATGCTTTTGAGCACCACAAACACATGCAATTTCAAACATCATCTTCCAGATTTATTGCCTTTTTGCTATTGGATGAAGCTCCAGTCTTTTAGTAAGAACTTCCAGTCCAATGTTGGAGTTGAATGAAGAGATATCAGTGTTAGTGAGAACAGACACTAATATCAGGTAAGTTCATCCCTAAGGGGTTCATCGAAGGGAAAATCAGACTTCCCAACCCTGGTGTTTTTTTTTTACTCTAATAATAACAACCCAGCATGTGATAATGGAGCTCAGGGTCATTTTCAGGGTCAGGGTCCTCAACATGCTGGAAAAGTGTTGGAGTCTCTTAGTTCCAGTGAAGGAATAATGTAGTGCTACAACATACAAAAACATGTGGGCTTCCATAGTTGGAGCAGCAGAGTGTAGAGATAACACATATGGATCTGATGGTCAGGTGACCACAAACATTTGGCTATATAGTGCAATATAGTGTACTTCCTAAAAATGTGCAAGGTTGCTTTATTGGAAATTGTACTATGATTTCTGTGCAACTAAACGCATCTCTCGCAATATGTGAGCCTGGATAGGCACCAGCAGACCCCTGTGACCCCTTATTAGGGAATAAGCGGATAAGAATCTTTCCACCAAGATCAGGCAGCCGTTTTACTTCTACCTTTTATAAAATGTATCTAATTTGTGTAATTTCCCATATGAAGATATAAAGACTCGGACTGATTCTTTTTTAGGTGGACTATTTATTCTTTCCTCTAGCATTTAGACTAGCATTTGTCCTTAATGCTAAGAACGAGACTGGAAAGAAAATGGTAATTATCACCCTACTGGCATGAAAGAGGGATTTGTAATAGCCTTGAAGTTGCATCCAGACATCACCGGGGCTAATAAGGCATTATAATCCCTCTCACTTCTGCCGAAGCCCTTCCTGTCCAGAAAGCAACCCTTACTTATTTACTTCCTTCAGCTATAATTTCACCAACACTTTACCGGTATGGTGCTATTTGACAAATGACAGGCCACAAGTAACATGTCATGAAAAGGATAACAGGCACCTCACCCAAGTGGGAGTGTTTAGGCATTGAGGAATTTTTGTATGTACTTTGTGATATTTATGGTTTGCTGGACAGAATGTCTTTCCATCTAAATAATGACCAGGTTTAAAAGAAACGTAATTTTTTTAAATAGCTACATTGGTATCATAGCATGTTGTTTTTCCAGCTGCCGAAAACATTTCAAGTTGATATGGGGGCTTGTGTAAATATAGGGGGTCGCAGCTGTCTTTGTTGTTTGTTCTTTATAGTCACAGTGTGAACATTTATGATTTTTTTCTAATGTTTTTCTCCCTTGAGCACTTTGTGATTCTGGCAATTTGCATTTATATTTACAGCATTTGGCAGACATGTTTATCAAGAGCAAGTTGTATGAAAAAAAAAATTATATTCAAATTCTAATGGAACTTTAAATGACATTTAAGGTGCTATTTAATTTTAGCTGTAATGTCGAAACTACTAAAGTTTTATTCATT